>JAAGKR010000098.1:142310-312556 GCA_011419295.1 Clarias macrocephalus
GGGGGGGGGTTGGTAGAGCTCAGCAAGACATCACAGCACTGAGTACAGATTTGATTGATTAAGATTTTTTTTTAAAAGAGAATCGATCTATTGTGGAAGATCTGTGAATGGGATTTATTCTTAACGTCACCAGGCAACCGTCACCATGGAAGGGGACAAGCTGAGGACACAATTCCCCAACTACAACCACATAGTCGAGATCAGCGGAGGGAAGCTGGTTGAGGTACATCAGTGAATAACAATGGACAGATTGTACTAATAGAACTTTTTGAGGTGGTAACTATTTATGTTGCCATTCTTAGGTATTATAAGTATCATATAGCAGTATATTTATTATTAATTATAGTCTTTATCTGTATGAACCTTCTATATGATCTCAAATAATCTTAAGAAGAGCTTGTGTATTATGTGGTATGTACACCGATCAGCCATAACACTAACTCAACCGCAAAGTCGGCTGAATAACATTGATTAGCAGCTATATAACAGCAAACTAGCGAAAGGATCATGGACACACAAGGTGCGTTTATGCCTGTCGGGACCCAGGACCAGCCCGTCCCTTCTGATCCCACAGAAAAGCCAATGTAGTACGAATGCTGGCCGTGATAAGAAAGGCACCAGAACACTCACTGCATCACAGCCTGCCGCATTGGGCTTAGCGGGCAACGAAATCAATCAAATCGAGCATCCATGGAATGCGCCGCACAAACATGTCCGATCCATGAGAGCCCCACCCTGCAGCCCACAGCACCCAAAAGATCCACGTCTAACACCCCGGTGCCAGACACCACAGCACGACTCCAGACGTCTTACGGAATCATGGCCCGAGGGGACAGACCAGCCCCGGTGGACACAATATTGGGTGTAATGTTCTGCATTGTGATTTTTACGGCTGATTGATGTACTTACATTGAATGAATTGTTTTTTTTTTTAATCCTGAATTTCTAGGAATTTAAACAAACAAGTCAAAAACGTTCAGAACAATTTTGTTACTTTAGATGTTTTTCTCCAATAATGTGTGAGCACACTTTAACTTTGCCTTGCACATCAAGATTTCACACACGGCTGATTTATTTTCACCTTATCTCTGTATGTAGAAAATGGCTAACGCGAGTACCCTTCTTTGCCACACAGACTTCCTCGGCCACCTCCGCTAAAGGGCCGGTCGTCCTCGTCCGAACCAGCAAGAGAGTCTAAACGCATCACCAGGCCTGTGTGAGACACGACCAACATATACAATAAACAGTGAAATAAAATCTCTTTTTATGGAGGTAGTGTTTGCTTGTGCTCATGAATGTTTCTTAAAAGTAAAAAGAGAGAGAAATCTAATTACCGCCATTAACATTTTAGTCACTAAATTACCACCACTGGGGGGCAGTCAGCGTTCAGAATGCGTCCTGCCCCGAGGGTAGGTTATACCCCTGCTACAATCCTTGCCAGTTCTCTTTGTTCCAGAACATTGTGGGAGCATTCGGCTGACACTGCTGAAGGGTTTATTGCAGCATATCAGGCAAGTTTTAATCCATGATGCGAAAAGTAACGCAACACAAACGATTAGAAGGTCAGTATAAAGAGAACTGATGCATCCTATCAAACTAGCATCCATGCCCAAATTCATTTGAATTTCCAACCCTTTTCACTTTTTTTCATAGTATTTATGTTTAAAAAAAAAAGAAAAAAAAAGATTTTACACAATGTTGTTTTAGTTTGGATTTTGAACGAACCCTTTCTAATAATTAAAAGTGTGCCAGCACTCCCCCCCCCCCTCTCTCTCTCTGCTGTTCAAACAAAGGTTGTGAAAATGATCCATTACTCAACTGCCCCCCCACCTCCACCCTACAATCCTTTCTTCACACCGGCTCAGACATGTGGTGTACCACCCTGGGCCCGCACATGTACCCCCAACAGAGCACTCGCACAAAGGCGCCTCCCTCCTCCCCTCCTTCCCTCACAGGCTTCCTCTCTGTCGTCTTCCAGCCAATATCTTTAATTACTCAGATAAGACGGCTCTCTCAACAGACCCACTAATCTAGCATGACATCCCATTCTGCGGGTTTACACCTTATCAGGCTCACATCAGCCTGCGATGTCACAATGAGAGTGTCTTGCTCATTCGAACAGCACAGATTGTTAGAAGAGCAAATAGGACACAAGAAACACAGAGTTCAGTTAAACACAAATACTGACTTAAAAATGTAAAACCTTAATGCTGTATTTATAAGTTCGGGGTTTTTAATTGATACCTTCATGGAGTTTGGGATGATCTAGATCACGTAGCACAAATACAAGTATTTGAAGTTAAACCATAGACCAGAAAATGAACTCCTAACCGCTATACTTAACATCTAGATTTCAAAGATAGTAGAGATCATTAGACTAGATTATAAACCATACTGATTATAAGATGCCTGGGTGAATCTAAATGCTCTGGACAGTGTAAACACAGCAATAACTGGAGGTAGTGTTTGCTTGTCATAACACTGACCTCTGCAGTGCATCATTAAGATGCAATTTGGAATACATTTTCTCTTTTTTTTTGGGGGGGGGGGGGGGGTCTTCGATCCGGAAAATCTTTAGCCCATGCTCTTTATGTTTGCTCTTTATTCGCTGTTTAGCGACAGGAAAGAGTGTCATGCCGAGCAGGAATCTCCTCCATTGTGTTGTATGTAGCGCATAAAGGAGGCGGGGGGAGGAAGAGAGAGAGAGAGAGAGAGAGAGAGAGAGAGAGAGAGAGAGAGAGAGACAGAAAGAAAAGGGGGGGAGAGAGGGATATGAGGTCTTGGAGACAGAGAGAGGGACAGAGGGAGGGCGCTGCATTCTGGGGTGGGGCTAAAGGAAGAGCGCTCCCCACTCCTTTCCGACCTTTTCATGTGCAACGACTCTACATTCATATTAAACAACACGTGATCTATGCAAACTAACTGCTTTTACTATTTAGTATAGTATGTAACCAAGAAAAGAAAACAAATAACAAAAAGAAAAAAAAATAAGACACACCTCTGCTGTTTTTTTTTTTTTTTTGCATTTATTTTTTTTTTAGGGATTTTATATCCAAATGGCATATTTTCCTCCCTGTCCCCACTGGCCTTAATCTCCTACACAAATACAGGCTTTTAAATAAAACCATAGACCACTGAATGAACCATCAGTACTCTCTGGTCTACTAAATGTCTAGATTGAACAGACATTGGTTGCAATGTGCAACAATTTCTTGGTGGAACATATTGTCTTTTAAAAATCACTGCCTTGCGCAGTAATATTTTGTTATAAAAAATAAAATAAAAAACACTAAGGCTAAACAATATAAACAAAAATGTAGTGGTAAAACAAATAAAAGCATGTAACAAATCTACAGTAACAGATGAAATTAATGGTTATGTATTGCACACACAGAGGTTTCACTGAAATACAATAAACTGAAATACAAAACAGTGCCTACATCCGGTACAGTGAACACAATTAATCTACATACAAAACGAGACGTCAACATAAAGGTTTTGATACATGTTCTAGGGATAAAAACTAATTCTGAAGCTTATGACTCATGAATAAAATGAAAGAAAGAAGGGGAAAAAAAAAAAACAAAAAAAACAATGGCATACATTGAGGTAGTTCAAGATCCAGGACTGTCAGAGGATGATTTGGATCTGAAGTCCAGTAAAGTGGTTAAAAAGCTTATCATTTAAGCACATCATAAAGCAGACACTTTGGTCTTGCTGCTGGTTGATTTTATTGTGCAGTTGACATCCCTGTAAAACTCACCAAATACCCTGAGATACATGGACTCAGAGTTAGCGCTAGTCTAATCTTTAGTGTTCTGGGAAAAAAATTAAAATAAAATGTGTCTGCTTCATGAATATTCAAGCTTCGCTCAGGGTTTCTGAACAAGCCGTTTGGAATGACAAAAATACATCATCTTTGTTGTCTTTTTACCCATCACAGTGTCATCGAGCTCACCCATGTGTGCGTATAGATCTCCCACAACCGGCGGATCAGTAGTATAGCTGATTATGTAACTGTATAATATTAGTTCAATCTACCAAATCTGACAAATACGGCCACGGCTTCATAGTATGTGATTGGACAATGACTGTTTTGTCAGTCAGGACCGAAGGATGGCGTGTGAGGTAATTGGCGTGCACTACAATGACTTAATGGATGAGGTAAAGGACAATGAAGTCATCTTTCTATGGTAGTGAGCTTAGCATGGGTAACTCAAGGAGCGCCCTCTTCTCCCCCTCCTCCTCCTCCTCCCCTGCTTGGGTAAGCAGCTTGTAAAGCTCAGCTTCCTCCAGCGTGAGCTGTTGAGGCGACGGGACAGATGCCTCGTTCCCCTGGGGTTTCCCCCTCCATCTGCCTGCAGGAAGGCCAGAGGGAAGGGGCTCTAAGCCAAAAGCTGCAAGTAACCTTCCTTATAGAGACGGTCACCTTTAAAGCAGATCAAATACAAAACACTTCAACATACAAACCCACTTCATACAAACAAACAAACATTGGCTTGTACTTTTTTCAACGGCATTTTCTTTTTCTTTCAAGTAATCTGTGCATCCCTGATATGTGTTTCATTAAGTCACTGTAAACGATAGCAAAAAGGGATACTGGTATCTTGGTCATAAAGTCAGCGTCCGACTTTTAAGGCAGCAGCATCAAGGACGACACAGTAATTCCAGTGTGAAATTTCAAGGATGCCTTATTATAAAAAACAAAAAACAAAACACACACAAAAAAAACAGCAGTTTGGGAAACTGATCTCTGTCTTTTCTCTTCTTAAGGCTTTGTACGGAACTAAAATGCTCCTGTGGGATGTTTCCAAGTGTCTGATAATCATATCACAGCGCTGGCATTTTATTTTCTTCCCATCACGTTCTCAGAATGAATTATCCCGGACACATACACAGGCGTGATGTAGTCTTTGAGATCATTTCTCAAAATGGACAGAGCAACAGGCACCTAGGTGTTTAAAAGGGGGGGGGGGGGGGGGGTAAAAGGTCCACATTTGAGCATGTTTCAACTTAATACTATGACCTTTGATGGATCTGTTCGGCTGTGGGCCTTCTGTTTGGAGAGTCTGTGCCTATGGCTGAGGGTGGATGGCGCCGGGGAGGCAGAGAGGAGGGTGGAGGTCAGCGGGCGCCCCGAGTTCGGTCTGTCCTCCCTCTCCTGGCGTCACCTGTCGAAACATCCGGCTGCGAAGCTGTGATGTGAGCCCAGATAGCCGTTAGCGTAGGCCAGGCTGACGCAGGGCCGTGGTTCTGCCGCCATGCTCACCTGCATGGAGAGGGGCCCCTGGAGGGGCAAGCCGCACAGCCCCGATGCCAAACTTGGGAAAGAAGGGAATGATGCAGTCGGCATAGAGGAAGAGAGCAGGGTAGTCTGGTGCGGCTGGAGGTATTCCCGCGTACTCACGGCACCCATGGCCTGGCACTCGGCCAGCATGTGGAGCTGCGCCAAGGCAGGGGAGTGCTGCGTGAGCGAGGGGTAGCTGCCAGTCTGGAGCAGTAGCTGCTGAGACGTGGATGCGGGGTGTCTCTGAATGGCCGAGGGAGCAGGGCCGGGCGAGGCGTGAGCTTGAGGTTGTGCACCCTGACTTGACGAGGGTGATGACTTGGACTTGTTGGCTTCCTTCACGTCGTTGTCATGCGCACTGTAAAACAAAGAATGTAATCAATAAAGGTATTTGTACAAATATGTATAAATTATATTCTATATGTAAATATGTAATATGTTCTATTTGCATGCGCTACTGATGGCTTGAAGTTCTTACAGCAGCATGAGCTGGATGCATGGAGTTAGATGATCCCAGGAATATCCTGTGAGCAAGTGGAGCACTGTAGTCCAGCTCGGGGAAATCTGCAGACAAATGCGAGAGGCTGCGATGCAGGCGGCTGCTACCTGTGAGGGTCTGAAGCCCAAGAAGGCGTGATCTGGGACAAAAAAAAAAAAAAAAAGTATCCGGGTTGGATGAAACGAAGATCACGAGACCTACCCATCTATATTATAATCTTTGCAGCCATAAAAATAAATAAATAAATAAATAAATAAATAAAAGGCATACATGTAACTTTATGTAATTTTAGTGTTCTTCACAATCTCTAACTGCATTCACCTTGCAAGGAAATCTCCAGGAAGTAGTGCGTGTATTTGTCCATGAAAGCTTTGGTCTTGGACAGCGAGGTCAAGGGCCAGCCGTTGTGCAGGTCACCCTCCTGCACGGCCGCGTGGAGGTAGTAGTCGATGAAGTGAGCCGGCGTGGGCATGCAGAGGTTCCAGCCGAAGGTCTCCAGCAGCAGCAATTCCATTTTGATGAGGTCGCGCTTGTTCAGGGCCAGGTTGAGGCTGCACATGAAGCCCAGCGTGTTTAACTGCTCCAGCTTGGGCACACGGTCCTCCTTCTCCTCAAACTTACCTACGCAAAGAGGAACGGGGAGAAAATGGAAATGAAAATTTCACAGTAAGCAAATGTACTGTACTACATTTTTCTCCCCCAGTTTAATCACAAGCAAACTAGCTTAAACCAAAGAATTGACGTTGTAATCATACGGTCATTAATCATGTCATGTGCACAGATCTGATTTTCAGATCTAAATCAAATCAGCAACGAGTCAAAACAACCACCAACACGAGCACAGAGGACAGCAAGGACACGGACTATATTCAGTGGAAGAACCGGGGAAATTTGCTTAACGTTTGGCAAAACAATTTACGCAAAAACTTTATGGAATTTCTTTGTAACTGCTCGGAAAAGTAACATGCACATGTTGGGTGTTTTAGCAGACATGCGTATTCATATACAAGGACAAATGATGCGAACGTTAACGGATGAGACAGGAAAAAACAGAGCTGTGCAAAGAAAATTGCGATGTGTACACACCCTTCTATGTCTCTAACCCTTACACACGTGTATAACTGTAAATTTATTATTCTGTTTAGAATCTGGTTCCTCTCAGGGTTCCCCTAGAGTTTTTCCTCATCATGGTCACACCTCTGGTTTGGTCATTAGAGGACTGAAAGTACAGTGTATCCCCATTTTGTGATTATGCCCTACAAAGAAAACACCAATATTTCTAAGTGACATGTATGTTGAGCAAATTTGTGAGCGAGTAATTGGTCTTCTTTTATAAAACACATCACATTTACCAGGAACATTTTTAAGAAAAACTAAGACAAGCCTAATTACACAGGGAAAAAAGCCATAATTACAGAAAGTCTGAACATGTTTGTGTTTGCTGGCTGGGAAAAGGAGACCCGAAACTAATTTCTGCGAGCCTCCATTCACACGTTTCCCTGCTGGCATTTCAGGCACCACAATCTCAGAGACGTCAGTTTGCCAGCCTGAACAAGTAATTATCACACACAGACTAGAGCCCAGATCGCTCATTCCTTCCACATACCAGAGTGTGTTTATAAAACGCAGGATGCCTGTGCAGATTCTGCTTTCATGTACAGCCGCTCCGAGCAGATAAGACTGCGCTTAAAAGCCGTATCCATACGCAAATTTGAAAGCTGTGAGTTTCGTGTGGAAATGAGTTAGACATGTAGCAAATGAACCCCTTTCTTTGGCGGAAATTCCTTTGATCGGAGACCGCGTGGAGTGAGCTATACTGGTCTAAAATGACACACCGGTGGGAATTTAAACACCCTTTGTAGTGCGGTCGAGCAAACCTACAAAGGTTTCGCTAAGAACATGTAGATTCACCAAATGTATAGTGCGTGTTGAGGAGGAAAGGAAAATGCCATGTCTTTCGAATTTATAAATAAAAGAAAGCTTAAAATGGGATAAGGCAGGCAAAGCAAAGTGGACAAATGAACAAAAAAAGGAATACAGTTTGAAAATGAGTTCCTTTCAGCCTGCAGGCCTGATTACATTTAAAGCTTATATGAATATAAAGACCTTTGTATTAGTATGCATTTTGAGATACATGAGATAATTAAGACAAATCTGTGAAACATAACATGGTGAATGTCTTATTGTGATACAGCACCAGTCAAAAGTTTGGACATTTATTTTCTAAATTCTAGAACAATACTGGAAAATTTCCAAAATATATACAACAACACACATGGCATCAGGTAATTAAGTAACAGTAACAGTCTGTTGTTATTTTAAGACACGGAGGTCAGATGTTCTGGAAGAGCTCTTGTAAGAACAGTATTGTGTCAAGCGCATTTGCAAAACCCATTAAGCACCATGATGAAACTGTCTCTCATGAAGACCTTCCCAGGAAAGCAAGACCAAAACTTACCTCTGCTGCAGAAGTTGTTCATTTAGAGTCACCAGCATCAAAATAAATAAATAAAACATTTTTTAAAATCACCAATTAACAAACAGCACCTCAGATTAGAGCTGTTACGAAGGCATAAGTAGCGGATACATCTCAATATAAACTATTCACAGAAGAATATTGCATATCCTGGACACCTTCAGTATTGCTTTACAACACAGTGAGAAATAAACATGAGGAAAGACCATGGAGTTAGGAGGTGTCCAAACTTTTGACTGGTAGTGTAAATCAAATTTCTTTGTCTTCTTCGGTTTTTGTACCAAATGTATGCAAATATTTGCACTCGACTGCAAGAGTCACATTCAGCCTGTCTGGCGATCTCCAAAATCTAAACGCGGTATAAAGATTAAATTAAAAGCCGCTGTGTGGAAGTGGTTTGGAGACATTTACTGTATACTAAGCCTTTTTAATAGGATATTAAGGAGTTTTGCTAATTTCGCTCTGGCGCCAGACTGGTGTGTGGTGGTGCGCTTGAGTAACAGTTTGCTATAAAGTAACGCTCCGTGCATTCGCTCTACGCTCGGTTTCAGCACACCTCGCACAGCTGTTAAAATTCTTCATGCGCCATTCTGAGTTGGTTAAAAAAAAAAAAAAACCCCAGTGGAGGCAAAACGTCAACTTTTGAGTCTTTTTCAGATCATGTTTCTATAAAAATGTCTTCATGTATGTTATCCAAGTTACATGCATGACACACACACACACACACACACACACACACACACACACACACACACACACACACACACACATACATACATACATACATACATACATACATACATACATACATACATACATACATACATGTATATATGTATGTATATATACATATACACACTCCCACCCCTGCAGAGAGTCCTGCTTTGGCTGGAATTCCTTTCCTTCACTTTTTGTAACCCCCTCTCTCCCTTCTCTCCCTCCCTTTTGTGCTAGGTGTTAATATCTTTACTGCAAAGACCTAGCCCTCCTGTATTACTTCCCCTGCATTTAGATGCCTCAATAATAAAGGCAGACTGACCCCTGACCTCTCCAGCTCAGGCTTGTGCGTTCACAGAGGGCCCCTGTCTTCAGATCAGTAGCGGGTACGGAGGGGACCTGGGCTGAGGAGCAGGGGGTCAATAAAATTCCCCACAAGCGGTGCTCATGCCTGCATTCTTTTGAAGAAAACAGATTGGGTTGAACACCTTGAATTTAACTGATTGTTTAGACCTTTTTGTAGACGTCTGCATGATGAAATCAGGCACAAAACAATGATTTATTTATTAACAGAATTATCAGAATTGTTTCTTATTATGAAACAAATTTCAAAAAGATGTTAAACAAGAGTTTTACTTTCTTAATTCACTCATCTTTTTATTACTGAGCACGGTACATTTACTACTATTTTTTCCTACCGTCATAAAGCTTGCTTTTTTTTTTTTTTTTTTAAACAATGCTGCACCAGCATCTGTAGCAAGCACACAAGGCTCTGTTTTCGCAATTATCTGTGGTGTATTAATTCCCTTCATTAGCATCAAACCTCAGGGGAACGTCCGTCACACTAATCTGAATATCAGGAACCCTGCTGAGTGTTTCAGTTCAAACATGACCCTCTAGGCTACTCGGCCCTCCCCCCTTCCTCTCAGGCCAGAGGAGGGAGAAAGAGGGAGGAGAGGATGCAGCGATATGGCCGTGGATGTGCTAATCTCCACAGCTTTCTCAAAACACACACACACAAAAGAAACATGCCTTCATTTTGAAACATTAAGAATCCATCATTGTTACACTGCAGCACAGGAGTGGCGTTAACTTGCCATTTCAGCAGACTGGATTCTGGATAAAGTAAACGGGCCTCATTTTTACATACTTTGTGCCGAGACGAGCCTTAAACCCGGCTTCCACATCGAACCTCATGTCCCAGGAAAAAAAACGAGAGGAAATTCGGTACGCTTTCTCTTCTGTGAGCTGCTCCCCCCTCCTCACACAGCTGATAACACCAGGCAGAAGAGTGCATCCATGCGTCCCCCCAAACCTGCCCATGGCCACTGCTCAAGCATTATTATCAAAACAGCAGCTCTAAGAGCAGTCCATTAGCTCTGTAATTATCTAGCGCTTGCTTAGTCTCAGCGTCAAGCCTGATTAAATTTTTCTTCCCCACATGTTCCTGGAAAAATTGTTTAGAATAAAGAGCTAACCAAAGGTGAAGGACTTCCTTGGAAGCAGACATGCTTAGACGAAAGCGCGGGTCACAAAATACGCCGGCGATTTCAGAAACGTCGACCAAAATTAAGAAAACGCGGCAGAAGCGGAAGGCTCTGAAAAGACTTAATAGATTGTGAGAGGCTTATTCAAAAGGAACAATTTGTCTTGGTGTCTTTGTACTGAATGGACACCTTTAAACGCAACAATTATTTTTTTTATAATAAAAAACAGAACCTTCTGCTTTCATAGTCATCATGGATTAATAGTACTTTTAACGCATTTCCTGTTTTTTTTATTTTTTATTACATAATTGAACAGAATACAAGATTTCCGAGAAGAAAAACGCAAATCTACGCAAGAAACAAAATCTTAAAGAACACACTGAAGTCTTAAAAGGGGGAAGAAAAAAAACCTTAATGGATTCGGAGAGGCATAATGTTTCATTCACAAAGTGAGCAATACCCCTTCATTTGTCAAAACAAATAATGTCCTTGGTCTTTCAGAGAAAGCTTTTTTTTTTTTCTCCCCCCCCCCCCTCCCCGAGTTTGGCCTGGAGCAGGTCTCCCTAGCCCCATCTTAACCCCCCCCCCCCCCCCCATAAAAAAAAAAAAAAAAAGGCAATGCAACAATAGCGGCTGCTGCAGCAGCAGCCTGAATCAATGAGACAGAAAAAGCAGGGATACTCTAAACCTAGAGCATCAGCAAGGTCATTACTCATTCAGTCTTGTGCAATTAATTAATGTCTGTACAGCGCCAATTGCCAGCCAGCCCGAACCACCGCCCCCCCAGCCTTTGTCCTTTCCTGAAATCATGCACCTCTGTGAATAACAGAAGGAAGAAAAACAAAAATCCTCCACTCAAGACAGTCGTCTTGAAAACAAACCGAGGTGCGTGTCAGAAAAAATAAGGGCTTTGTCTGCTGACAGTGTTACGCTGTTCATGACGCACTGAATGAATACAGATATTCTACAAGGTTTTTAAAATGTACATTCTGGTTACACTGAAACGAAACACCACCTGCCTAAGAACAATATATCTGTCGATATATGATAAATAAAGAATAAAACACCTGAGGGCACGCTGCGATAAGGAAATAATCAATGACGTCTCAGCGTGATACAGATTTACTGTTTACTACCCCCCCCACAACAAATTTTAATCATTTTTATCTCCTTGTAGTTATACTTAACGCTGTGGAACATCTGTAAAACAGCGTTACTGTCATCGCTTCCCGCTCGTGACTTACTGCAGCTATAAACAAACAGTCGTTTCTGCACCGGCGTCTCGTTTCTCTGTCTCTCGCTCTCTCTTACTGCTTGTCATGTTACCGTCAAACCACAATGCCCTCTGTCTCGAGGCAGGGAAGGGCTCTAGTCATGTGAAATACACATATCCTTACAGAAACCTTCACTGTATCAACAATCCAAGAGTCTGTCATTCAAGTGCATGTTATTATAAAATGAACATTGATACAAATTGCAGCTGGAACTCCTGCCCAAGTCAAGCACTGAAATATGAAATATTCACAATTCTGAGTTTACAAGTTTACATAATCATACAAAAAGCCTGTTTTGCTGGCAGTTAAAAATGTAATAGGTTTGGGCTCAGTGGGTAAAAAAAAAAAAAGAAAAAGAAATGTGTCCATAATATTAGAGATTTAGAAATGGGAATGCAAAATTGATTAAAAAATCAATAATATAAATAATAATAACAACAAAAATGACAACATTACAAAAATATAATGCTTCTGTAATACCTAAAAAAATACTTATTTCATAATTATTATTTCAAAACTGACACTGTGGCTTGGTTAGTTTTTAATTCCCAGTCAATCAGGAAACGTGCCTGCTTCTAAAATTCTGCTGCCGAACATCTGGAAAGAACCAACATTAACAAAGTTGTTTGCCAAGACCTGTGTATCTGACCCTGTGCCTTGTTTTCACCTTGCTTTGTTTGCATGTAGGGAGACATGCCTGCAACTGATAACACACCCCGCTGCATTGCTTTAAACGCTGACACACAGCTGGTTTGGCGTGCAAATTTCCTGAGTAATAAATCTCATTAAGAGATCAGACCCTGTGGCAGTACCACAAAAAGCCATTGCAGCATGTTTTTGTGTGCATGCAACATTCTCAAATCGTCCCACAGCCTAAACATGGTTATAGTAGCTTAGCTTTTTTACAAAATAATAATAAATAGATAAAAAGTTACAGTTCTAACTTGTGAATGTAAACGTTGCCATGGTGACTAACTGGGGGTTCCTAGGGGTCTGGAAAATGCGACACTCATCATGGAAAATAACGCAGAGTGCCAACTACTCTCTGCGACCTTCCAGCATATAAAGGTCACATCGGATAGCGTAGCAAATCGTTATTCACCCGATGGAAACTAAAGTCGTGAATCAGAAATTCAATTCTTTAATCAGTACTAGAAAATGTGGGAGCAATTCAACGCTCCAACTTTTCTAGCTCCCTCACTCCTTTCATGAAAAACACTAAGCACTGACTATTCAGATTAAAAAGCTGTTAACTTACTGGCTAGGAGAAGGCAGGAAAGGGCGATGACATAAAGTTGTCTCACGGCTACGTCATAATGGTCCATGAAGAGGTCGAGCAGGTAGACAGCCAGGTGGCGTGCCGTGGGGCACAGCTGGTAGCGATTACTGAGGACGGCGAGCAGGTCGGCAAAGTAGCGCCTCATTCCGATCTGCGGCGAGTGGGCATGGTATGTAGGTAACTTCAGCTCCTGGGATGGATAAGGGGGGAAATAAAACAAATTAGCCCTAGGTGATGGTACAGACATGTGGCATGTCGAGGTAAATAAACAAGATTAAAAAAGAGAGAGAAACAACAAACAGGAAAGGGGCAAATCACTCAGGATTGAAAATTATTAGAAATATCTTTAAAAAGTTACATATGTTAGCCATAGTCATAAAGAACCAAGTGTGGGATTATACCACATAATTCGATTATGACTTCAAGGCAAATCAGAGATTTATATTAATGTGCTATTTTAATACATTATCTTTCTTATTATGTAGGAATGATGGGTATTATGTATAAGCTCACATAATCCAGTTTAAACCTATTCATAAACAAATGAAAACTGCTTTTCTTAGACAAGGAAGAATTGTTATGGGAAAGCTTTCAATAAGGAGACGTTTATTTAACATATACAAAGGCATTTTCAGTGTCAGCACTTCGTAACGGGCAAGTTTTCCATCACGGGAAAGTCTTCAAGACAGAGGCCTTTGCTCTGTGGGAACACAACAAACTGTGTGTTTTTTTTTTTGTTCAGCTTTTTTGTGGTTACAACAAGCAACATTTTGTTGCAAGACCATAACAGATTCATATAATCGCCCACTAAATTGACGATCAGAAACATATGCATAAGCATTTTGATACCACTCTGGCCTTTGACGTTCTACGGAACATCAGGCGGCTTTATGATGGCAGTTTGAAAGAGCACTGGTTCCTGTGCTGGCCCAACCACCATGTCTCTCAGCCATCTGTCCCTCAGGGCGTAAAGGGCTGAGCCTCGACCCTCTCAAGCAGCCCTTTTTTTGTGTGTGTGCGTCTCGTCTGGCCGCAATTTAGACGACTCTACAGCTGCTGCTCTCTCTGAATGCCCAATGAGATTGGTCAAATACACGTCTCTGCACTACTACAGACCTCTTTTAGGCTCTTTGGCTGTAAACCCCTTGAGTTAGAAGAACTCACCGGAATTCATCAATAAAATACAATGACAAAAGTAGAGGAAGTACATCCAGCCAAACCGGTTTAATCAATCGCTGTGCTTTCTCATGTTTGTTTTCACTTCTTCCAGAGCGCGTGGGATCAAGAACGGGCTTTTCACACATTTTAATGACATATAAAACAAGAACAAGTTCAACTGCTCCAACTTTGTTCAATTGATAGCATATGCAGCGTAACATCAATTATACTGCACATACCATACTTATTACAGAGTTCACTGGAAATATTTATATTTGTCACTAAATAAAGCCGTCAGTCTAATCTGGCATGTTAAATTAAACACCATTTAAACAGGACTGCTTCTCATTACAGTCATGTGCAGCCAAGACCCTAAATCTTACAAATTCAGAAACGGGGGAAAGCAATAGAGACGGCGTTGGCAAGGGGAGGGGGGGTTTGTACAAGCAAGCAGTCAGGCATGGCGAAACAAGAGCGCAAACTTCTGCTGATCTGTTCAATGATTAAGTTAATAATTCTGCATTTCATTCCTGAATAATACGCACAAGAGGACAGATTATTCTTATTCAGCATGCTGCCACTGCAGTAACAATGACTCCTATGTATGTTTTCACTCGTTTCTTACAAATAGCTGCATAGACAGATTTAATTCACTGTATTAAAACTCTGTACAGGGGTTTTACGAACAGAGGCAGTAACTCAAACAGAAACCTTTTGTATATATATACAAAAAAAAAAAAAAGGCAACTGTGCCCGGAGACATAAACAGCAAATCATAGCTTTGTAATAAATATCGCTGCAACAAAAGTGTTGCATTCATTTTGATACTATTTTTCACGCCATTAAAAGCATGCACGAACTGTGTCCTTTTTTTTTTCTTGACTCCTATGAAGTTGAAATTGAAGTTAATTAGAGAGCTTGTTTAAGTCTCTTCTGGTCTTTAAATAGTCAAATGCACAACCCATTTAGGGATAAATACTGCTTTGCTTAGGTGTCACTAAAGCTAGATATTACAAAATGTGAATTTAGGCTTACCTCATAAAAACACACACTGATGTTCACAATATAGACATACGCATTATTATATTGTCTTCAAAGCCCCACAACAGTTGCGTAGATCCACTTAAGTCAGTGCAGCTTAATCAGCTACATCAGATTTAAAGCTAAATTTAAAGCTCATTCATTAACTACTTAAAAACATTGTTCCTTACCCTTGCATGGACATTACTTCTTGAGAAGTAACAGGAAATTAAGATACATCTTTTGCTATTAAGTGCAAGTTTCAATTTGTGTCAACAATTAAACTTGTTAATAGTCAAACTCAAGTACAAATAAACACAAACAGACCGCTTCCACTTTGCATTCCTAGCCGGATGTGTGATTGAAATACAGCCCCCTCATAAACAGGGCAGACAATAAAAGAGCGTCCCACATGCCCACTCCACAGACAACAGGCCAGACTGAGAAAACACACACTTTAGCCTTCACACTACGCTTGGCAAACTTAAACACAAGCCCCAGCTGACAAGCTCAGGCCTTCTGAAATCCCACAGCCCTCATATAGATCAGACTTCTTTTGCAATTCTTTCAAACGGTTTACAAATTAAGCATGGAGGTTATTACTCAAACGAGACATGGCAGTACAAAATAAAGAACTTTTCTTCCCTTTTTTTCTTTCTACATGAAGACGATTATGCTTTTTATTGTATTTTTGTAGAGAGCTGTGAAGATCTTAAAACTATTAGAAAAAGTTTTTGAAAAAGAAAATTGTTACACCCCTAATGCTTGTTACGTCCCTAATGCTGTCAATGGGGGAAAGATCCGGGTAATGTAGTTACACTGTCCACTGAGTAACCTTTTTTTCTACAGGACATGCAAAATTTCACACCTTTGCTTTGAGGACAGATGGGAATCAGACCAACCCAAGTTAACACAAACCCTGTAACACAATCCATGCATCACAGAGTAGTTTCAGTAAAAACAAAAACAGTATCAAACATTCCTTTGATAGGTACGAAGTTTGGGACACTTTCTTCGACCACTGAGACACCAAATGGATAAACTGCTCTGAAATTAGCCTAGTTAAAGCCGTGGCACCGATTTAAAGCCAAAAGTTTGGTAGTAAAAATAGATGATGTTGAAAATTCACCTTAATTCTCAGAGCTTGATGGATATCTGAGGCGAGCTGGCTTTTCCACCACTGTCCCTCTGCTTCCATCTTTCCATCCAGGGAGGCCCTCAGCCTAAGACCAAGGGGGGAAAAAAGAAGAAAAATAAATAAATAAATAAGTAAGTAAAACCAGCATTGAGACTGATAACAGAATTTATATTAATCACATATTTCTGAAATTACATTCTCCATTTGCTTGTTCTTTCAAGAATCTCCTTAGATGTGTTTCATCACAATAATAATAATAATAATAATAATAATAATAATAATAATAATAATAAACCCTTAAACTTGTTTGATACACGAGGTGGAACTAGTTTCCCCATTTAGCCAAAGTTTTACAAAACTTACTGATTTAACCCTCCCTGAAAGTAACACTTGAGTGAATTCCAGGATTAAATGGACACACTGGTTCACGGACACCAAACACACACACACACACACACACACACACCACGAGTAAGTAGCTCGTTACAGTCAGAGCTGCGAAACTAAAAAGAGTTGCGACGTTAAAATGTAACTCTTCTCGCCGACAACTTTAACAAAGAGAGCCGGAGAACAGGAACAGGACAAAAGCCTCGGTGTTTAGTGAGTGTTTACCTCTCAGCCCGCGGTGTTTGCAGTGAACAGAGAACGCCGCTCCGAGTCCCTTTGTCTCAGAGCCGCTGCATTTTTTTTTTTTCGGGAGCCGCACCACACACACACACAAACACACACCGCGCGCACACAAAAATAACAGCCGGCTTCACGCGCTCGTGTGCATGTGCACTCCGCTCAGAGTCAGGCTTTCCCTCGGCCTTCTCACACAAGTTGGACTTTCTAGAAAGATGTGTATGTGTGGGTGTTTGCTTTCTTTCTTTCTTTCTCTCTCTCTCTCGCGCTGTCTGTCATGTGCGGTGTTCCCCCAGCGGCCGGAGCGGAGCGGACAGCCTAATGATACTGTAGAGTGACTGAGTGCGAGAGAGTGAGAGAGAGAGGACACAGCTGAGGAAAGGCGGGGGTGGTGGTGGTGGAGGAGCGCGAGCGCGAGCACTCGCACACATCTGCGCACGCGCTCTGATCTGGTCGTCCACGTGCTGCACTGTGACCTGGCCAGGTTATGTCTCTCACTGTGTTACTTCTACGTATATGCAGTACACACACACACAATATGGGAAATTTGGGAATGTGCCGACTTAATTGCGGTTAATCATTCATATATTCACGATACCCGATTTACTAATTATATTTATTAGTAAATAATTATTCATCTATATTTATTCATTATATATAGACGTGTTTAAATAAATATGATTAAAAATATAAATTTAAATGTCATATTTTATAAAGAATATACACGAAACAAATATGTAACGAAATTAATCACGATTACCCACAAAAAGATTTAATCATATGTACAAAAAACAGTTTTATATAATATCAATTAATTGTTTTATTTTAGGGCAGCACGGTGGTTAGCACTGTCACCTTGCATCTCCGGGGTCCAGGTTCGATTCCCGTCTCTGTTTGCATGCAGTTTGCTTGTTCTTCCTGTGCTTGGTGGGTTTCCTCCGGGAACTCTGGTTTCCTTCCAAATATCTGCAGATTAGGCTAACTGGCGATCAGAAATTGCTCGTGGTGTGTGTGGTGTATGTATGTGTGTGTGTGTGTGCCCTGCGATGGTTTGGCACCCAGTCCAGGGTGTACCCTGCCTCGTGGATAGGCTCCAGGGCCCTCACGACCCTGAATACAGGTATAGATGATGAGTGAGTGAGTAGGATCTTATGATTAAAATGTATTTAAATAAATAAACACTATTTACATAATATCTGTATAAAATTGAATTGAGTATATATAAACTAAATCTGCAAAATAGCAATATGTACATAAAACAGTTTTATATCATAATAAATTATATCATTTAATTATTAAAATACGCTAATTAAATAAATAATATCTAACAATGTCATATGGCATATTTAACAAGAATATACTTAAAATAGTAATTTACCAATAATATTGGTTTAAAGACATTTTTCCTTAACTTTACTTAATTAACTTAACTATTGACAGTTAATAACTAACTATTTACTTAAATATTAATTTCTACTATTATTTTATATATAATTATTAAAATAATATAATTATATTTTTATAATATAATACATATAAAATTCTAAAATAACATTTACAATCCAATTCTAATATTATTTAGTTTTTTATGGGATTAATCACACAAAACAGTGTGTGTGGTCTAGATCAGTCATGCATCTCATATCTAATGTATTGACTGTGACGTCACTGGTTCTGTTGTATAGTTTACGCGGTAGTCAGCGCTTTGCTCAGGTGGAGTCGCAGCGTATTACTGAAAGATCTGCGTTTAATGATCTGATGATTGAAGGCGTGGCTTCTGGTTCACTCACTGGTTTGGATGAATGGAAGAACGATCCCGAGTGTTTTCAAATTAAGAGACCCCGGCATTTTAGGATGCTTTATACAAGTTTGACCACTAGATGGCCTCTTAATTTTGAATACTCCTCGGAAAATACATTGAATAATTCATTCATACATTTCTGAAGGGGAAAGGACTTTTACGAGTTTTTTTGTTTATATCACATTATAAAAAAAAAGTATGTGTGTGTTTTTTCTCCCATAGCATTTATATCAGATTTAGTTTTTCAATTTATTTCTGAACAAAAACAAAATTTTGATGGAAATATGATAGGCTAGACTGTTATTTATATTTACATAGGCATTTGTCAGACAATAAATAAAATACTGCATTTACACCCCAAATGTGTATTCCCTTTGAAAAAAAATTAAAGGTCATATAGTTAATAAAAACTTGAACAACATACTTGAATAAAGTAATTAACCAGACATTTTTTTATATAACTATTTCACTCTAGACCAATTATGGGGACTTTCTTAGCATTTAAATTTCTGTTTAATGGAAAAATTATTTTCATTCCCTGTACCGTTTCCAGTCCCTGAAAATTCATTTACACATGTACGAAGAGAAACTCGTGCAACTATCCATGTTGCACTTTATTTTTTAAAATAGAAATGTAAAAGGTAATATGAAAGTCCCAGTTTTACAATGGCACAGGGGGTATAAAAAAGGGTAGAGGCTGTTGTTAATTTAAAAAAGAGATGATTTAAAATACATTTAAATTTTCAGCATTTTATGTCATTATACATTTCGACCAATAGTCCAATACCTTAACCACCACCAGTTATTCCTGCCCCATTTGTTGAATTTGACTAGATCTTTCCCCAAATGTGAAATATATATTCAGTTTCATATTTGGGGAAACAAATTTAGAAAAGGATGTGCAAAGTGTTTGCCTACTGTTTTAAATGTATTAGAATTTATTCGATTTATATCGTATTTGGGGGAAAAGATTTATGAGAAGGTATTATTTATTTTAGAATTGGAAAAAGAGTTATTACAAAATACTACAATTTTACCTGGTTATGAAAGTTCTATGACTATGTTGACTACAGTTTGTGTGTGTGTGTTTGTATGCCTGTTTTTTTTTTTTTTTTACTTTCTCCCCTGACTGGATTGTTGTTTATTTTAATAATAAAGGAAATATAATAGAAAATAATTAGAAATCATAAATGTAATAAAATTATGACAAATAAATATTATTTTAAAATTGCCAAGAACATTACTAATGCTGTCACATTTTCACAAAAAATATATATATACTGTATACGGTTTACCTATATATTGATTGTTCTTAGACCATTCTTTAGTCTGTCTGATTGGTGGCTGGATAATTAGATATTATAAAATGTTACATTTTCCCAGTAAAATTTAAATAGATTTAATAACTAAAACTGTTGTACTATGCTTTTTAATGAATGAATTCCTTCTTGATTGATGATTTAAAATCCCTTCTTTTTTTTATCATAATTGTATGCATTTGTGTGCATTTACACACTTAAAATATCCCTGAACTAAGATTGTAGTATTCAACAAAAGCTTTTTGCTTTATAGCCTCTCATACCAAAGAAAATGAAACACTGACAAAATATTTCACCGCAGAAAGGAAGATTTCTCTGTCTTTAGCAGAATGTCTATCGCCTTTCTGAGGCTAGTATGGAGGCTGTGCATTAACCTTCTCGTCATGTAAAATAGCATTCACAGTCACATTAGCACCACGGTGTTACTACAGCCCACTAATCTGCTTTAAGCGTGTTATGTATATCTGGCATATCTAGAGCTGCTTGTGTGCGCTGATATGACAGGCTCATGTTCAGCCAGCATATTATATCATGTTATTAAAACATTTGCAAAGACCAACTGGTTCACATGCTTCAGCTCACATAGCACGCATGGTCCTATTTCCTTCGCTAGAAGTCCAAAAGAAAGCTTGGCACAACACAAAATAAACTTTGAGGACACACATGCACACTTGCTTTTTAATGTCCTCAGTGCGTCCAAGAGCAATGATAACACCTGAAGCTCTTGACACACAGCGACCGACTGAATTCAGAGCCAATTTATTCGTAGGTGTCTGGAAACCATATAAAGGCTTCTGATCTAAAAACAGTCTAAATTTGGATAGTATGAATCACACCCTTTTAACCACTCTGTTCTGAAGCTGCTATTTAGACCGTTAGATGTTCTTCCTAAGCCTTCTCAAAAAGTCCCTAGCTCTATCTCTCTGATGATAATGTTATGGGGCTGAGGGAGTTATATATAACTGGCCCTGTGACTGGACTGGCCATGCAAACTGAATTCCAGAGGCAAGCTCACCACACAGCCAGGACGGCACCTGCTGTAACAGCTAACTGCCACGCTCCCTCCTACATCAGCTTCTAACGGGCCTGCATCCTTTAAACTGGGCTAACTCGCAACAGCTAAAAATTAAGGTCTGATTCATTTCCTTTGCAAACTTGACTTAACACAGGTTTTAAGATGGTCGTTGCTCCATTTTCTTACTTTAGCTATCTAGGTGTGTAAATATAATATACTACAAAAGTGTGGCATATTTTTGATTCTTTATTTTTCCCCAACAATACTTTGAAAATAACAGGCGCTTCTGCATAAGCTGACTTGAAGGTTTGCAACGGGTGGGTATTTTTGGATCATCTTGGGACACTGACAGCTTCTTGTATATAACCAGCACCTGTCATTCTGGGATATTACGTTTTTCATATAACCAGCAAAACAAACACTGAAAGGGTCCTAGATGTTTTAAATGAAAGCAGAAGGAAGCACTAATCTAAACACGTCAAAGTTTGAATGAACATGTCTTTGTTTTACAGTGTTTGTCATGTTAAGTGTTAATGTGCACTCTATTTTCTGTGTACTCGTTTTCTTTCCAGAGGACAGGAAGAAGCAGAAGTGACTTGACGTATCAGAGCATCTTTTGTGACCCGGAAACTTCACAGTCCTGCTCATCCAACTATAAATCTGTCCCTAACGCTAGGGACTTTTTTTTTTTGCATAAACTTTCCAGACTGCTGCCTCTTGACAATGTCAGAGGGCACATTTCCAAAAGACATTTTAAAATATGTGGTTCACTCACCATTTTCCTTGAAAGAAAAAGCCTTTGAGCTTCAAACAGCAAGAGAGGATGAGGACGAGAAGAACCCAGCACTGTCTGATGATGCCTTGGATGACTCATCAAGTTCATATCGCTCTGCCCTTTGTTCACTCAGCGAGTATAGTGAGGCTTTAGAAGATGAAACACAGACAACCTGTACTGACCCACCATGTGAAAGTGCTCCTTTTGAGTCCTCACAATCTTTAGCTGTTTCAGGACGAACCTTGACAAACTCTTCACCTGAGAACATTGATCTTCTTCAAGACCTCAAAACGACACAGAAGGATGCTAAATCATCCTGTGAAGACTCTTTACATAAGGAATCACAATACTGCAAAAATAAGACTTCTGCCAAAAATCCTATTTTCATGTCATCAAGCCCTAAAATAACTATTTTAAATGTGAATCTTATAAATATAAATTCTGTACATGGTAAGCAAGACAGCACTACCACCAGTATACCTAACCCCGCACCATCTGATTATTTCAAAAGTAACAACAATGCTGGTCAAACTGCCACCAAACCTGTTCACTATGTTGGCTATCTGGAGCACAAAATTTCCCCATGCACTATTTTAATGAGAAGTAAAGGTAATAAGAACAACCAGGAATGGAGCCAAGAGCGCAGTGATAGTAAGGCAGAAGAACACACCACAACACTTCAACAAAGCTCCAGAAATGCTCAGTATGAACACAACACCGAGTTCAAACTAGACAGTGGTGAGTCTATCATCAGTAAAATGAAATGGGAGGGGGAGGAGCAGGGTATAGGGGTTGGAAGAGAGCAGGCAAAGCTGTCACTCAATACTGGAAATAGAAAACCGCCTGCATGCTGCACCTCAACACTCACAGCCAACAAGCAGGAGTCAGGAATCCTGCCACGCTGTTATTCAAAACGTTTCTTCGCAACCAGGAACCAACACCAGTCCCAGAGCCCGCCTGTTTCCCGGAGGTTGAAAAAGCAGAGCGGACAGGGCATCGGACTGTCGACAGCGCTTCCACCAGCACCCTGCAGTACCTCGAGGCAACACTGCAGCTCTGCTGACAATACCAAAGGAAAACTCAACATGGCTACAGATGTAGCTGGGACAACAACGGAAGTAGGGAGCCTTGCTGCACTGGAATATACCGGAACATCGTGCCCTGAAATGAACTACCCAGATGCTTTCAACTCAACTTGTTGGTCCTCAACTCAGCTGACGTCTGATAAAGATTTTCATGATTGGTCCAAGGATGTCTTGTCGTTCAAGATGCCAATGATTTCAGCAAATAAGAATGACACTTCAGCATGCTCGGTGGCTAGCAGTTTTGAATGCATTGATGTAGCCTTGGAAAACCATGAAGAAGTGGACAGAAATACAAAGATGGTACCAAAGAGACAGATTCAGCTGAAAAGACGGGACAAATCAGAGTTTCAAGCTAGTGAAAAGAATATTATTTCATCTACACCCATCCGGCCTCGGGACACTCTCCAGCGTCAGCATAGTACCCCTGCCGCCTTTCATCAAGACTCGCATGGAGCCGAAACAGAGTCTGGGCAAACTGAACAAAAGCAGAAGCTTCAGAAATCATTATCATTGGATGAAACATCCACCAAAACTAAAATGGCTTCCTGCATCATTAAAAACGTTCTTTCAAAAAGGATGCAACATGAACAGAACCTTAACAGTGATATTCCTGATCAAACCTTCTGCTCTATAAAAGCAGATGACACAGCCAATAATATCGATTGCCTGACCACTTGTGCTGAGGAAGAGTGTGGTGAAAAGAATATAGTGGATTCGACTACAGTTTCTTTTTCAAGTTGTCATACTTCTCAGACATCTCAGAGTCCAACGCTGAAGACTGACTCTCAGAAAACACACGATATCAAAGAACACATCGGTGTCAGCTCCAAAATACTTCCTAAATTGATAACCAAACACAGTTTCAACCCTTTGCTTGGAGGCCTAGGCAAGACGCAGTTTCAGGGAAGTGGTACTGAAATAGCTGCCTATTCTGAAGCTGAAAAAGAGAAGCTGGGTCCCAGTAAGGAGGCAAACCAGGGCAGCGGAGAGAGGCTATTCTGTGCCTCAGCAAAGGGTAAAGCATGGAACTTGAGTGCAGTGTCAAGCGGAGCTACTGGCAAACAAACCACAGTGAAAACTACACCTGAAGAATGTGTCAGTGTGCAGGCAGCCCAGAAACAGCATTATATCAAGGATCGGTCCATTGAGGAGCAAGAGAAATCAGGTGAAGAGAAAGAAAGTATACAAAGTCCCGCGGTGTCTGCCTGGTTAAACCGTAGTCCGGATGCAAACACAGTGGATAATGTGCTGTCCCAATCTTCTCAGTGTAATCTGGAAAAAGATCAGGAGAACAGCAGGGGAGAACTTAAGCCCCTTGGGCAGTCATTAAATATGGGTATTCAGAGCCAAGGAAAATTCAGAGCAATAGCCCCTGTGCATGTGGTGAGGGATATGCGAAGCCTAGTGAAAAACACATACAGTCTGTCGTTCAAGGGGCCCAGTGAGGCAGTACAAGGGCTCGAAGACACAGTCCCTAGTTTTGCAACAGCAGCACCCCATCCAGTTATCAGTAAAATGGAGAACAAAGTAAACGACCACGAACAAGATGAAAAACTACAAATACAAAAGGAAATTCTACCACGTGCAATGGACACAGTCATCAATTTGGCCTCTACTTCCAGACAATGTGCAGCAAAGCCTGACACTATCCTGGAATCAAATGACAAAATTCCCCATACTGGATTTACAAAGGTCAGCTCAATCATAGCAGCTCACTCCAACAGTTGTGGACTATCCAAATCCCCAGATGCACATGATAGCATAACATGTATCAGCCGACCACGTGTCCAGTGTAGCAACAACAAGAAACAAACAACTTGCCCGAACACACCGATACAAGCTCATGAGGGGACCTTAAATTACATGTGTAAAAATGAGCACTCTGCAGACACCAGAACCCCAGAATGCAAGAAACCTAGAACCTTTGCCCTGCTTTCAACTCAGCCACTGGAAACTGCGTCATCATATTGTGTACCTGTAGAAAGTTCTGACCAGCAAGGCAGCTGTAAGATTTCCAACCTAGAATGTCCTGCAGACAAAGATGGTCAAGAATCTCCAGGTCTCCCTACCCAATCACAAAGCACAACTGGCCTTCCCTCTGGCAGTATCTTAACTGTTGCTCCAGCACCAGTGTTCCCATCCTATTTCTACAAACCTAACCTATTAGGCTACCAGACAATCTCTCCAAACATGGGGACAGTTAGTTATGTTCAAGGTCCCCTCTTGCTGCAAACACAACCATACAACCAGCCTGCTACAGCAAATTGTCCTGTCTCTTTGACGAAATCGTCATCTCAGCCATGCGCAACAGATGGCCATCCAGTACCAAAAGAGTTAAGTAAGCAGATGGAGAATGGAGTTACCAGCCAGAAAATGTCTTCTCCAGATACCCAGCCATGCACAGCTTTCGTCACAACCTTGGGTGCTGAGGGTATACATGGAGGTGCTAGTATGCTGTATCCGGAAATGAGTGGAATTCAGCACGGGTCAAACCCTCGACACATGTTGCTAGATCCTGAAACCGGCCAGTGCTTCTATGTAGACATGCCGCAACTGCCACAACGCAAGATGCTCTTTGACCCAGAAACTTGTCAGTATGTTGAGGTTGTGGTTCCACAGCAAACTTTGTCCAGTAGCGTTATGACCACTCCCTGTGCGATACCTTTCCCCTCCTTTCCCATCCCAGCCATGTATACCCCACATTGTCTGTCTTACATCCAGACACATCATCCGTTGCTGCCACCACCAGAACCTTGAGAGTTTATTGAGAGAGCTGCTTGAACTGGTTGCCCAGAGGACTCCTAGCTTTGGTCACAGAGCACATGAAATCTGAAGAATGTTTAATAATGTCTAATAACAATGCATTATGTCAACAGACTTGAGCACAAACTCATATATCTACCTCTGGAATTAGTAGCCGTCACTGCTTTAATTCTGAAGGAAGCACACATACACACAAGTGCATTGTTAAATGAAAGCTGAATTGTACGAAATCTAACTCAATCACAAAATACATTCTTTTATAGACTTTTCTGCACGTGTACCCAGAACATCTTCTACTCTTTTACTGGAACATAAACATTGTATGGTGTTTATATGAACATCCGGTCCTCACAATGTAGAAACTGGAGTTCACTAACAAATTCAACAGTGAATTTTACGAATGTAATTGATGAAGGAGCTTCAATCTTTTCCAGGTATTTTTGAGTGTTTGATGTGTTAAGCATGAATAGTTAAGGGTAGTAATGGGGCTTAGATCAATGGATGTACATTATTAAATATACACACAGATAGAAGTTTAGAACTGGCTTTGTACCACTAATAAGAAAATGGGATTCTTGCACAAGTGTTCTTTGTACCATAAATCATTTATATTGTCTTTGTCCTTTGTAATAGAAATGTTTCTTTGAATTTTTTTTTTATGAGTTTGGTCTCTTTTAATGGAAACTTGCAAATGTGTTTATTCTTACTAAAGACAAACTCACAAAAATAAGGAAAAACCTCAGATCTGTCTATATTTCTTTTACATCAATATAATATAATATAATATAATATAATATAATCAGTGACAAAGGAACAGATCTACAAGCTAATATGTTGTTTTTGTTTGTTTACATGTTTACTCACTCATTTCCATATTTTTTTATTCTGAAAAGCTGCTTTGTTAAAAGTGCTATATAAATAAAATTAAATTGAATTTAATTGAATTAACTAAAAACTGCATTAAGAAAATGACTAAATGAAAATAGAATGCTAAATATTTGATTTTATAATAAGACAATAATAATAATTGTATTGGCAGGTCAACCATGTTTAAGTCTTTCTCAATTTCATTTTTTTTAGTCAATAGTGGATTTTTAATCATTGTATACATAGTTCAATACAACAAATATTTAATAAAACTTCCAACTTATTCTTGTTACAGTAATAAAAAAAAAATCATTTCCCAGTATGAGGTAAAAGTAACTTAATTTGGCTCAGGTAAAATAATATAAGCTTTAATACAAACTTTGTTCATTTTTATAAAGAGTTATAAGTTTTCTCTTCTTAAAAATCTGTGCTCATAGCATAACAATAAATATATTCTATATATATATATATATATATATATATATATATATATATATATATATATATATATATATATATATATAATCCTACAGTGTATAAAATGTATGTTACAACGACACAGGAGAAAACAAGCCTACACTTTGGTGCAGTTTTCAATCTCTGGAGCGTTCTGCACTGCACTTTCATCATTCTTATCGTTCAGTTCCTCACACATGTTTCTTTTGCGCCGACGCAACTTAAAGCCCTGAAAAGTGGGGCAGATGGGCAGGTAGCGAAGACAACCAAGCCGCCCTACCATCCCCATGCCAACTGGGAAATTATATGTGTCTGAACTGACACCGCCTTTTCCTGAAGAGTTCTCAGCCTTCCAGTCGGTGAGACCGCGCTCTTTTTTTGTGCCTAGATAAAAATACAGATCATCATTAGCCTCGTAACCAGATGTGGGTAAAAGCACAGAAATCCTATAATTTAGTGAAATTCGAGACACTTTTTTAAAACATGATACTTGAGGAAATTTAGATGTAAAAATGCAAAAGTAGCTGTTTTTTTTAACTTGACAAAAAATTAGTTATAGTGATTTTGATTGGCATTTGCTAGCCTGCTCTTCAACTGCACAAATTCTTTTCCTCAAGTTGAGGAAATGTCAATCTTACTCTTTAAACCAGTATGAAAGATTTCTACAACTCAAATGGTGAATTTTTGAATGCAGAGATACTCAGTACCCCATTGTGACAAAGTGTGCATCACTCACTCACCGTCTATACCACTTAATCCTGTATTCAGGGTCACGGGGAGCCTGGAGCCTATCCCAGGAGACTTAGGGCACAAGGCGGGGTACACCCTGGACAGGGTGCCAATCCATCCCAATCCACACACACATACACACAGTCACACACTCATTCACACACTACGGCCAATTTGGGAACGCCAGTTAACCTAACCTACATGTCTTTGGACTCTGGGAGGAAACGGGAGTACCAGGGGGGAAACCCAACAAGCATGGGGAGAACATGCAAACTCCATGCGCACAGAGACGGGAATCGAACCCAGATCCGGGAGGTGCAAGGCGACAGTGCTAACCACTACACCACCGTGTCAAATATTTCAACCATATCTCTTCTTTTTCAGAAAAATATTACTGTATGGTTTTCAGCCCAGTTTAAACTTTAAACACTTACATTTTATATGTGCATCATAATCAGGTTTTATTCTTCGTCTTCGTTTTGGCTAGAATATAGTTATATACCTGGAATAGTGTTGTCCAGCAGAAATGCTAAGAATCCTCCGACAAACATCTCTGTGGTCAGGAGCACTGTAAGGATTTGATCCAGCACTGGTTCACCTGTGTTAACATAACAACAAAAAAAAAAAGAAAAGAAAAAAAAACCCTGACACAACTGTTTACACAGCCATTTTAATATGTTAAATGCAATCTCTCTAAACTATAACTCCATGGTCCTAGTGCAATACTTAACACTTATTATCCAGTAACTACTACAAATTAATCAGTATCTACTGTGAACATAGAAGCAGGAGGAATGTCCCTGGGAGTTTACGAGATAAAACAAACATACAGAACACACAGACCTGTCTTGATGCTGCCTGGATGAGTGTCCAGGTAATTAGGGAGCATAAGACCAGAGAACATGGAGAACCCCAGGACAAAAAGGTTCCGTGAGGAGTTTAGATCCACACTCTGCAGGTTGGACAAACCCACAGCCGTGATCATACCTGTTCAAAAGCAAAATCAAATAAAATGGGTCGGTAACAACCTACCTACAGTAAAATGTATAATTTACCAAAATTATACATTATACCTAAAACTGTGTATGTATAAAAGCTACTTCTATTATAATTGTGGGTAACAATTTATAATACTAAAATGTTACTGTGTCCAGTATACAGCAAAAGTAATGTAACGTGAAACGACTCATTACTAGCGGCTGAAGGGTAATTGTGTGCCTTTTTTAGGAGATAATGACCTACAGTAAAATATCCTATGTATATTTTTACATTTGGCTTATTTTACTTATTTATCTTCTAGTTTGTTGGTGGGGGTTACTGTGCATCAGATAGTAGTTCTTTAAAAGGAAGGAAAGATAACATATACTTTGTAAAGGTGCAACTTGCTACTACTGGGTTGCCTTCAGAACTGCCTTAATCCTTAAGCATATATTTAACGAGGTGCTGGACTAACATTCTAACATTCTTTAACATTCCTTAGAGCTTTTGGTCCACATTGACATGAGAGCATCACAATAGCTGCACAACCATGAGGCGAATCTGCTGTTCCAGCACATCCAGAAGGTGCTCTGTTGGATGGAGAGCTGGTGACTGTCCTTGTCATGTTCAAGAAACCAGTTTGAGATGATTTTAGTTTTGTGACATGGTTGGTTATCCTGTTGTCACAAAGGAATGGACATGGTCTGGAACAATAAGAAAATTTCAACACAGAATTACACCTCCACCCGGAACAGCTGATATGAGGCAGGATGGATCCACGTTTCATGTTGTTTATGACAAATTCTGACTCCGTCATCTAAATCGCAGAAGAAATCCAGACTCATCAGACCAGGCAATGGTTTTCCAGTTTTCAGTTGTCCGAAGTTGGTGAGCCCATGTGAATTGTAGCCTCAGTTTTCCTGTTCTTAGTCGACGGGAGTGGCACCCAGTGCATGAGATGGTCTTCAGGATACCTTGGGTGTAACGAGATGTTGTTTGAGTCAGGATACCTTGGGTGTAACGAGATGTTGTTTGAGTTTCTACCAACTCGAACCAGTCTGGCCATTCTTCTCTGACCTCTGGCAACGACAAAGCATTTTCACCCAGAAAACTGCTGCTCACTGGATATCACTGTCTGTAAACCCTAGAGATGGTTGTGCCTGAAAATCCCAGTAGATCATCAGTTTCAGAAATACTCAGACAAGCCCGTCCCGGCATCAATATCCATGCCACATTCAGGTCATCTTATTTCCCCAGCCTGATGATCGGTTTGAACTTCAGCAGATCGTCTTGACCATGTCTACATTCCTAAATGCACTGAGTTGCTGCCACATGATTGGCTGATTTGTGTTCATGAGCAGTTGAACAGGTGTCCGAGTAAAAAGAAGTGGCCGGTAAGTGAAGTGAAAAGTTTGGAGGAAGTGTGGTGAAATCATTAACATGCACATAGCTAGTGGCTGTTCAGAAGATCTATAATTCAATTCAATTCTGTAATTAATGCTCATCTCAGAATGAACTGAAATCTATTCCTTTATCATTCATCCATTTATAGTTTGAGCCAAATAATTTGAGCCACGGAGCTGTCTGACTCCATACTGCCCCGCTGTGGACACAACGTGCCTCTAAACAAACCAGCAAAACACTTACCAAACAAGGTGCAGAACATGCCTCCAAGCACTGGATCCGGCAGCGATGCGAACAAGGCTGTGAACTTTCCAATGGTTCCCAACAGTAACATTATGATTGCCCCATACTGCACCACTCTCCTACTGCCCACCTGTGCAGAGACAAAGGATGTTCTTACGATGCTATTTAGTAGAACAACACAGAAAAACATTGCATATGTGATAATGCATATAGTTTTTGTTCCACCTTGGTAATACCAAGCACCCCGATATTAGGGCTGGAGGAAGTGGAGCCATTTCCTGTTCCTAGCAATCCTGCTATGATGCAGCACACGCCCTCTGTGAAGATCCCTCTAACACAAACAGAAAGCAAATGTATCCATGTCAGTGTTGCTATAAAGAGGCATTTGATGAAATGAATACTATTCATAAGTGTATAGATCTTCTCTAAACCTGTTGATGGCATGAACAGGAGGCGGGGGAGCTCCAGCAAGACGGGCACATGCATAATAATCTCCGATAGACTCCACTATGCCAGCTAAAGTGGCACTGAACATTCCCAGCACGCCAGCTACTGTCACTGTGGGTAAGCCCCATTGACCTAGGTCACATAATATAATGATACAGGATACAGCATAATCATCACATAGCAGCATGTATACCGTACGTCATATGAATAAGCTATGAATATCAGAGAATTTTCCCAAAAGTCCATCATTTCTAAGCGTATCTTCAGGAGCACAGGAATGTTTTTCAAGAGTTTTTATAATCATGGCAAAGGGTTCATAGGTACAGTTTGTATTAAACATGCCTATAAAAGTCTTTATAATCACTCACTCATGGTCTACACGACTTAATCCTGTATTCAGGATATCCCAGAAGACTTAGGGCACAAAGCAGGGTACACCCTGGACAGGGTGCCAATCCATCGCAGGGCACACACACACACACACACACACACAGACACACACAGACACACACAGACACACACAGACACACACACACACACACACACACACACAGACACACACAGACACACACAGACACACACACACACACACACACACACACACAGACACACACAGACACACACAGACACACACAGACACAGACACACACACACACACACACACACACACACACCAACACACTCACACACACACACACTCACACACACACACACACACACACACACACACACACTCACTCACTCACTCACTCACTCACTCACTCACTCACTCACTCACTCACTCAAACATTCATTCACACAATTTTGGGAATGCCAATTAGCCTAATCTGCATGTCTTTGGACTGTGGGAGGAAACCAGAGTCTCCTGTGGAAACCCATTAAGCACGGGGAGAACATGCAGACTCCATGCACACAAAGGCGGGAATCGAACCCGGACCCTGGAGGTGCAAGGCGACACCACCGTGGCGCCCTTTTCATAATCATAGAACTTGAAATAATCCTTAGCCACACTGTTATGGATACTTTCTTCATTTCAGGTTTCTCGTAACATTTCTCTGGCACACAAAACCCTACCTCGAAAGCTGCTCCTTTAAAGGCAACCTGCAAGTCAGTTAGTGAAAGGCTTGTCACTGGATGGTTTCATTACTTCTCTTGTAGGCTCCTCTTGAGTTCTCACTCAAGGCAAGAGAAGGTTCAACAATGCAAACTGCCTTAAGGAGAAGGGTCAAAAATCGAACCTTCTTTATGGTTAACAGTGTGCAAGAACACTATAAAATACAGATGAGTAAAAAAAAAAAAAAAAACATCCTCGGTGCTCGCTTTCTTTACATTCTACCTAATTGGATTTTATACTTACAAGGATAGGGCATACGAAACCAAGGTGCTTGGGACATGATTTCCCCCCTGGCATCAGTTCGAGCCTTGTACCCATACTTCTCCGGGTCATTGGGCAGCACATCTGTCAGTGTGAGTATATAACATACCAACCACACCAGCATGATAGCCATGATAATCTGTCAAAACAAAGGACGATATCAGTGATATCAGAGACTTTTAATCAGTCGCCGGACCAATAACCTGCTACCTTGCCGTTGCAGCTATAACTGAAATATGATACGAGTGCAACAAACTCTGTGCTGCATTCCAGTGAGACAGGTTTATGGCCTACTAGGTCAGACTGACAGAGACCAGAGGAGAAGTCAAGAGCGGTTGTGAAGGTTGCCAAAAAGCTATGACTATGTGAAAGGGTAAATGTTGCCTCATACCGGAAACATCTTGAAGATCTGGAAACGGGAGGTGTGACAACCTTTGTGTCTGGAATAAAAGGGAAAGGGGACGGCCCAATTCCTGAGATACTGAGCAAAAAGCACAATAAAGAATATGCATCTGGAAAGACAAAGCACAAACACACACACACGCCAAACTGATAAGCATTTGTGAAAAGATGACAGTTAGATGAGTGACAACATGACTCACATATTTGTCCGCTAATTATGAGGCTTCTATAGAAAGAACTTGATTCGCTGACGTTAACGTGAGACTACAGTACTTAAGACGATATTTATCCCCCGCATTAAATAGTCAAGCCATCCTCTGCTTATTCATTATATTTTCTTTCATGCAAAACAGTAATTTGTGCTAATAACCTAGCATCGTTCTTAAAACGTGATGGTAAAAATACTATTATTTGAAGTCTTACAGCAGAGAGAGGCCCCAGTGGCTGCCTGCGCGGTCTCCTGCGGTTTGGAACACGGACAAGCCGATCAGAGAGACGGTGGGGGTGACGGTCAGAGGCCCGATGGCGTTGAGCAGGAGTCCAGGAATTCCCAGCAGCCCAATTACCACCTCCACCAGACTAGACACAATAATGGCGCCCTGGATCTGTAGGCCAGAGTATATACAGTATATAGACATAATAAAGTTACATGACTCCATTGCATTGTTAAGGTGTTTTTGGTCAGAACTCAAAGAGCATTAAAGTCTATGCCGAACATCAGGGAACGATATTAATGGAACCCAGGTGCTGTTCATATTTTTAGATCTTAGTACTAGCAACAAAGATCGGGGCATTGTGGCGCAGGTGGCTAAGGCTCTAAGTTGTTGGTTTGGGGGATCTGAGGATTTGGGTTTAAGCCCACCATTGACGGGCTGCCACACCCAATAATACCCAGCCACTGCATGCAGTGCCGGTCCCAAACCTGGATAAAATGGTAGGGTTGTGTCAGGAAGGGCATCTGGTGGAAAACCTGTGCAAAGGTTGTGTGTTGATTGGATGGTCTGCTGTGGCGACCCCTTGTCAGGAGCAGCCAAAAGACAGCTAAGTAATAGGAACAACGATTTATCGCAAAGTGGTGTAGTGGTTAGCACTGTCGTCTTGCTCCTCCAGGGTCCAGGTTCGATTCCTAGCCAGGTTCATGCATGGAGTTTGCATGTTCTCCCCATGCTTGGTGGGTTTCCTCTGGGTACTCCGGTTTCCTCCCACAGTCCAAAGACATGTAGGTTAGGTTGATTGGCGTTCCCAAATTGGCCTTAGCGTGTGAATGAGTGTGTGCCCTGCAATGGATTGGCACCCTGTCCAGGGTGTACCCTGTCTTGTGCCCTAAGTCTCCTGGGATAGGCTCCAGGCCCCCTGTGACCCAGAATACAGGATTAAGCGATATATATGATGAGTGAGTGAGTGAGTGATAAATCCATCCAGGTAGGAACCTCTGTAGTCCAACGAGGAACCGTGGAGGCCAATGGTGATCAACATTGTATTTACCCCCATTGTGCGACCATGGTAGGACCTCCGGTCAACATTCACACACTACGGGCAACTTGGGAACACAAATTCGACTAATCTGCATGTCTTTCAACTGTCAGAGGAAACACACCGAGCACAGGGAGAACTTGCAAACTCCATTCACACAGGCCCGAGGAAAGAATCGAACCCAGACCCCAGAGGTGCAAGGCAACAGACAGTGCTAACTACTAAGCCATCGTGCCGCCAAACATAGTAGCTATATACTATATTGTAGATATTGTGTTTCAAATTTCAAATTGTGAAATGTGTAGAAGAGAATAATGGACACATTACAATGCACGTCATCTTTCTTATTAATTATGATAGTAACATTTTAAAACAGTTGCATAGTGCTATTTGGGAATAATGGTGTCGAAAAAGTGTAATAAAACTACTTTACGGGCGAAATAAAACATTTTAAGGTGCTTCGATGTTAAATGATGACTCACATGGAACAACATGATTTAACCTCTCCACACTGTGCATTTAAGGACATGGTGATTAATACCTCTCTTATCCGTGGATGCCAGATATGTGTGGTATTCAGGGGTAGGGTCCAGTTTCCATAAATCTCCTCTGCGGAATATTAACAGCATGCAGCGCCAATCTCATAAGCATGTTAACAATGAACATACATAGCAATGGCTCTTAGCAGTGTGGGGTAGCAACCAACTCGATGGGTTGGACTTGTACTGTACCTTCAGGAGGACACTTCCACCTGTCCAGTCTTAGAATGGCCTGGGCTGGGATGAGGAAAGCAAATGCACTGGCCTGAAACAGGGGTAACCTGGGCAAAGTGTAGGATATATTGAGACATATGAAAAAATACAGAAATCTATAAGAACTGATGTTTGCGAGACTAACCTGACACCAAAAGTGGTTTGTATAAGAGTAGTAATGCCCACGCAGGTGAAAATCGTCCCGACTAGCTGGCTTACGGTGTACTGATCCCTGCCCACACACATGGCATCGGCGAGTAGGAAGGGCACAGCGATGGTGCCGCTGAAACATGTCAGGTAGTGCTGCAGAGAAACATGGACAGAGGACATTTATGAGTCTCTGGGCGTTTAAGATAATGAGCTATAAAATTTTGAGGGCAAAGGGCATAGCTGAAAGAGCTACTGACTATATTTTACATTTACTTATTAAAGGTCTCAACTGAAATAATCCACCGCATTAGTGTACGATAACAACCCACCTGGCTTAATGAGACGTTTTTAAGTCTCAAGTCACAAAGTTGGTTGTGCTAATTGAGGATTGCTTGAATGCAACAAAACACACCTGCATTATTTTATCCATAAATGCCAAGAAGTCATCATAAGTCAATAAAAAAGACTTTTACTGTACATTTTCCTCATTTGGCTGACACGTTTACCGGAAATGAGTAAGAGGTTTGAGGTTTTACGGGTCTTGTTCAAGCACTCAGGAGAAACAGCTAGACATTCCTGGCATTTAACAAGAACATTCCAGTCAGTACCCCAGAGCCTTAACTACTCGTCTGCAGACATATTAATCAACGTATTGGTTCATGTTGGTCATTTTAGATTTTATTTGGTTTATGGACGAGATAAACATTAGTTAATGCCGGCGTCGATTTTTGGTGTTGTTGTTTGTTTTTGCCTAAATGATTTTATGGTTTACTAAACAAACATAGATCATGTGTTTGTTAAGTGTTTGTACATACGGTACTGTTTAAGCATATACATTAATATTTAAGGCAACATACTGTATAATAATACACATAGAGCTAATTGGAGGAGTGGTGGCTCAGGCAGGTTGGGGATCTAAGGATCCGGATTCGAGCCCTACTGTCGGTGGGTTGCCACGCCCCATACCACCAAGCCACTGCACGCAGAGCCGGTCCCGAGCATGGATAGAATGGGAGGGTTGCGTCAGGAAGGGCCCCTGGTGTAAAAACCTGTGCCAAGTTTTTGTGCGGAATGATGGTCCAGCTGTGGCGACCCCTCGACGGGAACTACTTCTCCATACTTATAACATTGGCTCAATCGCAACTTTTGTGTTAAGAAAAAGTTCAATAGAACCTTGTATGTTCCAGTATAGAGGAAACATCCACGAAACAGAGAGAGTGGGATACCAATGGTAATTCCCTTTGTTAGTGTTCTTAAATTATATTTCATTTATACTATGGGTGCTTCTTGATTAATGTCATAAACTTTTGTAAACATTTAAGAAAGCTTATTCTAACAGTCTCCTGATCAAAAATAAAAATTTGGCAGCTGACTTACAAGTAGAACGTTATTGTTGAGATAGGATTGTGTTATGACATCTTTCTGGATGACCCAAGTTGTACTGACATTACAAGTGATTTGTTTGTCAGGGTCAAACATCAAAGCCATACTCACTTTTTTTTTTTTTTAATACTGACAGTAATATTGTATATCATAATGCCATAATTTGTCATGTTTCTTTAAAAACGATATAAATAGTCAAATAATATACTACTAAAAAAATGTGACCTAGTCTGACTTGAATGTCCCTCATATGTCTCTATATGGTTCAAGTCAAACGGGGACTAAATACTCCATATCATGCCCTAAGTCAAAACATATGAATGATATTTATACTACTTATCCTATACAGGGAGGCCTGGAGTCTATCCCAGGGGTCTCTGGGCATGAAGTCTATGCACACGAGGCACACACTATATTATATACACTATTTCCATCCATCCATCCATCTAGGAACCTGATGGACCATGGAGGCCAATGATGACCACTGTATTTATTTCCATTTTGTTCGACCTCCGCTCAACATTCTCACTCAAATTTAAGAATATTAATAATAATCTCATGATCAGTCATCTAAAAGTGTGTTATTGGTCAGAGTGATTACAGACATTCCTGCTGTTAGTGTCAGCTTCTCATGTTTTATGTTGAGAACAAAGTAGCCAAGTCAGAGGTGTTAGACTAGCAGATGAACCTCACTTGGTGACAGTATGTGACTCTGACATAGCAGACCGTTAACACTGCTCACGAAAACTTGTCATGACATTGTAACCCCAATTAACGTCTCACTGAACCAGGCTCGGTGACAGCTGACACCTGTGGTAAGCCTTTAAACACGTTGACGCAGGTTTTCTTTCTCTTTTCTTGAGGTTGTAAAGGGTCCTTAAATAAAGTACTGTATACTTCACTACACGGCGTATACACTTTCTGTACCTGTAATCCAAGCAAAACACACAAATACCAAGGGGGTACATCCTCAATTCTGTAGATCATGTCAAAGCCTGGGGTCTGAGCATCCGCTCCAGGGAGCTGCTCGAAACCCTCGACTCCCTCAGCAGCCAGGTCCTGCACACGGCCATCTTCATGGGGCAACTGGAAAAAATGACGATGTCGAAGTTTTTCATAAATTAAGTCTTCACTCAATGATTGACAGCGCTTAGTTAGATTGTAACACTGAGGGAAAATGTCACGTTCCTGTTTTATGTCACTTTTTCTGGACATCCATTGTTCGCAGCGGTGGTCTGATTTGCAAGTGTAACTTACTAGATTTGAATTGATTGGAAGCCAAATTAAGACTTTCATTCATTTCAGGAAATCCAACAAAAGCTTGGGCTGTCTCTTGATTTGATTTAATCACCCAGTGAAGCATTAGATGCAGTCGTTCTGACATGATTTTAAACAAACAAACTGATTACTATGCACTCGACATCAAATATTCTCAGTCACTCCTGGAGGCATTTATTGAAATATTGGAGGATTTATGCATAAAGGAGAATCTCAAAGTGTACTATTTTAAAATTTCAACCATTACAAAGCCTTATATATAAAAATCTGTGTGTATATATGTCATAATATAGAATATTATTGAATATTATTATTAACATTATATTAATATAATATTAATAATATTATAATAATATTATCATAACACTGTGTGTATAAACCTATAAATTTTGTATTAAAATATTTCTACAAGTTTTTCTTATTTTGTATTTTGCTGAAAATTGTAAAAAAAAATCTTTCATATATATATATATATATATATACACACAAACACACACATATATATAATATTATTATTATACTTTATATATATTATGGTGTGTGTATATATATATATATATATATATGGCAAATCTTAAACTTGCGAATTGAAGTAAAAAAGTCAGTTCCACAATAGGACTACAATATAATTATGGTAGTACACATTTTTGGAATTAAAAACTTTACACCAAACATCAGCATGACCTTAATCTTCTGTCCTTTATTCTCTTAAACTGTACCAAAGACAAAACTTCCGAATATGCTAATTCTTTTACATTTAATCTTTAAACATTCAATCTTTAACTTTGATAACTTTCGAGTAAACAGTAAATGTCTTTATCATTAAATCCCAGAGCTTAATTGATTTCCTTCACAGAACAGTAACATCTGGACAGATGACAGCGAGGTGTCTTGCTTTTACCTCAGGCTCAGCTGCAACGATGGAGTGCTTCCTCGTCCTGTGGGCGCTGGATGTGAGCGTGGGCTCTGCAGGGCCCATATTACTGAGTCCTGTTTTTACATGGCGTCCACCGGGGAGCCAGCCGGCTTTATAGACGAGAGAGGAGAAGGGACAGATTATGCAGGTTAATGATCTGCCTCTGGCTGGACTTTACTCAGAGCGTCTCATCAGCAAGCATTCAAGAGCTGCTTTCTCAGAAAGCAGAACGTGTGGAGTGACAGAAGATGCTTCACATTCAGAAAAAAAAAAAAACAAGGTGAGGGATAAAAAAAAAAAGTATGAGATTAGGCTTGCGTGGTTATGTGGGAGTAATGATTGGCTCAGGGAAGAGGTTTCACAAAGCTCTTTCATAAGTCTGCTCAACTCCTCCTCTTTAAACAAAGAATTCTCTGATTCCTAATGCCACGAGAGAGAGAAAGTGTGGACATCAATGTCAGTATTCGTGCAGTTAGAAAGATTTTAGGCATTTACAAGCAAAATATGAAATATTTCCTGATTGCATCACACCCACTTAAACTAGACCTTACACTCCAAAATTATTGCCCCCCCCCTACCCCACAGCCCCTCCTGGAAATATATATATTTCTAATTGAAATTTTTTTTTTTCACTATTGATGCTCATTTACATAAATAAAAAGTGCATTATTTAACTTGCTCACAGTTATCAGGTGCTATATATTTTCCTTTGACCATTTCCCGTTTCCTTGGGTATAAACGTGATGTGAAACGTAAACCGTCCTTGGCATTCATTAAATACACACACACACACAAAAAGGCTTAAAACCAGTAGAAGTGTAATAACTGTGCAAATGTTTTAAAGAAGCCCTGTCCTTGAATGATGACCCCGGATAAGGAGACTCGGAGTGAAACGTCTGCTTGTTTAAAATCAACATCTGTACACACAATATTCACCAACACCACTTGCGCATTACAGGAACTCGGCTGCGAGTTATCGGCACATCCTCAGTACAGTCCTGACCTCACTCCAAGCCACGTTCACGTGTTTGAGGCATTGAAGGAGTTCCTGGGAGGCCAGCGTTTCAGACATGAAGCAGAAATCCCAACAATGGCACCAGCATACTGAGAAAACTTTTTACCTTAATGATATCCAAGAACTAGTGAAATGCTATGATAAGTGCATTAGTGTAGCAGGGGATTATATGGAGAAATAAAGTTTTTTTTTTTTTCATTCTCATAACACAATTAGAAGTCCACACAAAGTACACTTTAGAAACTGGAATTTCATTTGTTGTTGTTTTTTTTAAATCATCACGAGATGCAACTCTTGAAACTTTTTGGAATTACAAATATAAATGGCCAAAAGGTTAACAAAACCAGGAACTTGATTAGCAAAAAGTACTAAATGAATGCAGTAGGGAAGAATTCAATGTCCAGTGTGGTATTTTGCAGTGGATCATTATTGGTTTGTTATGCAACTGGTTAACCCTTTACCATCCATTCTAAGGGGGGGAAAAATCAATGGACATTATCCCCTATTTTTGGTCTCTGCCAAACAGTTGACATATTGCTTTATGGTAAACAATTGGATTGGATTATATTGGATTATTTACAACCAAAAAAAAAAAAAGCATCTATATCTAGATGTTTTATTTCTCTCGCTACAAAGCAATTTAAGATCGATAGCATTTAAAGTTTTGTGTACTGTGGTTTTGTTGTTGTTAGCATACCATAGCATAGGAAGGTGGTGGTAGAAATAGCTCAATCAGGTTAAGTCAAACACATTCCTCAATATGATATAGTGACACAAAACATGCTCTACCAAAACGTTGAGTTCTCCAAGCACCAGGAGATTTGAATCCAAAATTTAGATACCTCTTTTAACCTGACCAAAGGTTAGACATTCCACAACATAATCATTTCAAACCTATATCCTAATTAACAAAGAGGATGTGATAGGAAAATAAAACCGGTGTTATAAGATGGTCATGTTGGCCTGCATGAAAAGCTTCAAGCAGATATCCACATGAACAACGAGTGTAAAGTTGGAAAAGAATGAGAAATTTGAAATATGCATGGAGGAGTCTCAAAGATACAGAACTATTATTTAGTCTGAAAGTGTGTTAAGACATGACAAAATGTCTGTAATGGAACCAAATATTAATTTTAGATAGTATATATGCCTTGCACAAATTCAGCTCAGAATACCACTACTTGTACATGCTGGTCAGTTTCATAAAGGTTTCACTTGACTTCCACCCATCATTGAATTCCCCCATTTTACACTCAGGGCTCCTGGGATAATCTCCAGATCAAATGCAATCCTGACCAGGATATACTTCAATACGATAAGTAAGTGTTGTTGAGACGTGAACCTGCTGCAACTTTCCCCTTGGCTTCATAACCACCAGAGGGTGACAAATGCTAACGTTTCCCCTCAAGATCTAAGATAACATCTCTCTCTCTCTCTCTCTCTCATGTATGACTCAGGCTTTTTAAATTCAAAGAGAATTCAAGCCTGGATATAATATACTTACAATGTCAAAGAAATATGCTAAAGCCTTTTAAGCGAACCGGAATAGCTCACAGGGAGGGATGAAGACAACCCCATCATTACACAACGTTACATTCGCTAGACAGGCCTAGTTTGGTTGTGTATATGCATGCCATGCGTGCATGTCTGCATACTAATGCTGTATCCTCCCTGAGCATTTTAATCCGAAGAAATCACCATTTCTTCATATATCTAAAAAAAAAAAAAAAAAAAAAGTTGTACAAAACAGGCTGGAGATCAAAAATTAAACTTAGTTGGAAGACGTACAACAGGAAATCGTCAATATAAAATAAACAACTATAAGACAGGAAGCATAAAATAAACACATATCAGACAGGAAATGTTCGTCAATTATTAAAGTGCTCTGATAGTATCTCAATCACCACCTTGCACGCTTGCAGTCTATAAACCACACAGACATCATTTAAACAAACACCTTTGTGAGTACACCAACACCTTCTTAAATAAAGAAAATCATTTTTATTACACTCCAGTGCAAAAGTAAACATGACACGTCACAATGGAAAGGAGCAACGGTTAACAACTGAGTGCCCTACATGCTATGCCCGTATTCAGGCCCCTGTTGAAAAGAACAATGATTCATGTGTCATGTTCCTAGAAATAACTTCCACAGGAACATGCAAAATTTATTTAAATGAATAACAGGCTGAGAGAGGGACAATGGAAACAGGGCTGTATGTGCACTTTATTGGGCCCGTCTGGACATGAGCATTTCTCTGATGTTGTCCTCTGCCTCTTTTACACTGCGCTCCAGATACGTCTTCTTTTGCTGTAGAGATAAGAGAGACATAAGAAATGTGAAATGATGTGAAATACCACGAAATATGACTGATATTATAATTATGATAATAATTTGCTGATCAGAGGTGTGGTGGGGTAACAGTACATTTACTTCGTTACCGGACTTAATTATATATTTAATGTATCTATACTTTACTCGAGTAGTTTCATTTCATTAAAGAATACTTTTTAATTTTACTCTGCTGAAAAATAGAGCAAATATATTTACTTTTACCTAACTACATTTCTGCATGCTGTTGGGATTCCTAACAATGGTGGTGTGTAGCACTTAAAGAGGGAAATTTAGCCGCTTGCTGACTATTATATGTAACTGCGTGATTTGCCTTTCCTTCGAGATATGATGCAATAGTTGATGCAATAGTTTTTTTAAAATCAGAAGCGGAACTGATTGCAAACCGTAACAAAAACAGCACGTTCACAATCGGGAAGAAGAGAGAAAAAGAGAGAGTTTTTTTTTTTTTTTTACTATGAAAAGGTAAAGTAAACTTAAAAGGTGAGTACGTCTGTACTTTTACTCAAGTACACAAGTAAATATAGAACTTCTACTTTAACTGAGACAAAGTTAAATGCACACAAGTTCCACCCATCCAACAGTACACCCACCTACACACTCATGCATCCATGAGTGGTCATGCATCCAACCTCCACATTCATCCAAATGACAAACCATCCAAATGTACTTCCATCAAAATGCATTTCCATCCAAACAACCCAACAATACATCCAGCCAATCCCATCTAACCATCCGTTGTATTAACCTTTCATCATCTCAACCCTCTATCTAACTGTACATTACATTAACTGTCAATTCCATAAACAAATCATCCATTCTAATAAACAACAATCCATCCAGTCAACCATCCATCCTATTAATAAACAACCCAGTCTATTAACCAACCACACATTCTATGAACCCACTTTTCATCCTATAAACCCATCCTCTATCCAATCAATCTTCCATCTCTTCATCCATTCTATCCACCAACCATACCTCGAATCACCCGACCATCCTTCAACATCAGTTGCAAAGAACCAATTCACCTCTTTATAGAAAGATGGATATAAGAGGATGTAGTTTATACTCCAGAGCTACTTATTCTAAGAAACACAGTGTGATGAATCTAGGTATGGAACACTAAGACAATATTTACAGTTTCTCAAATCAAATTCAATAACTTAACATAGTAACATTAAACCTGATTTAAATAACAAATTCACATATCTGTTGGTTATTTGTTGCCCATCCTCAGAAAGTAATTCTACACACCTGCATAATTGTATACAAAAACAAATCATGAAAACTCAATATTCCATGATAATATTTGCTTTGCATGCGTTTTACTATTATGTCATTATGCCTACACTATAGACCTCACATGTCTCAACTCGTTTATAGGTATACACTAGAAACTAATCTTCTGAATTAGTAGTCTACACTGTAAACACTTTTACGTATTAAGGCCATCACATGTGTGCTGAGACAGATGACAGACAATGGCGGAAAGCTTCAAAGGGGTGCTAACAAAACTTTTTACGTTTGTATGACGTCTCAATGTTATCATGTAGCGACAAATATGCTTCCCAAAATAGCTGGTAATAACTAGTATTTTATAGACTGACAAAAAAAAGTCATAATCAGTGATTTGCAGACTAGAGGATATAACTTAATGTACAAAAGGTACACAGGTAAGCATGTGAATATAATCATGCTTAAGTATCAGCCAGGCATGCACACTAGCGTAACACTAACTGTGGTCTAGGTAATAAATCATATTCACCTGACTCTCATATGGGTTTTTACTTTTATTTGTTGAAGATTGGATACAAACATATTTTACAGCTGAAAACCAAAAGTGATGCAAACTGGTATATAAAATTTCCTGCATTCTGCTGATGAAGTGACCTTTTGAAAACTTTCAATCTTTTAATAGATACACTAGCCTATTCAGGAATAAAGGTGAGAGGGTGGGGCAGGTCTGAAACACCTGAATGGGCAGCTAAATTAAAGTGGTGTCTGGGAAACGTGCTGTTATCTGAAACCTCCCAAATGCGTTGTGTGCAAGAGCCTTGAGTCATTACTACAGTGTACAAACACGCACACAAGTTACAACAGTGTACGTCTGGCTTACAGGCATTATGACCGTATCTCAAATCACCCAAACCAAGGCCGCATGAACAGCGATGTTGTGAAACGTATGGAATCATGCACGTGTTTACCGCGAGAGTCCTACTCCTGTGGACGCTGGTCTTTGGGGTTATGACCAACATTCTTTTCGCATGAGTGAAGACTTGCAGCTTGACAAGTTTGTCATGTGCCTTCTTCAATGGTCCTGCAAACCTCGTTTAAAATATTATTATACATTGCATACATAACTATAATACTAGGCTGTTAGAAAGTCAGATGAGGAAGCATCTCTGTGGAAACAATAAGAAAAGGAATGTCTGTGGTATGTTTCCTTTGAAAAGACACTCCTCTGAAACGTCGGTATGCAAGGTGCTGTATATACATGCTTCTGCTGATCTGCTGTCGCACAAATCTCGGTCAAAGGTTTTCCATTCACATGATGCTTATAAAACAGCTATCGGTGTAGTCTTGTTTAGTTTTTGTCTAATTCAGGGCTTGTTCATGTCTAAACTCCTCTCTCTGGTCTGGAAAACATCCACCTAAGTAACGAGTCTTTATATAGTAATGTTCAGCGTTGTAAAAGCTTCTAATGTGTGCAGCTATATTTGTACCTGTTGGATTAGACTAATAGACGTGCATATGATAATCATGGTAATTTATAATCATAACTTATCCTACATGACTGAAAGTATGCAGACAACCCTTCTAATTAATGGGTTTGGCTACGTCAGTTATAGCTACTGCTAAACGGAGTAAGATGCGTAACCGCCAGAAACGAGTACAATCTGCACGGGTGGTACTGGAGAACTCTCGGCCTTTCAAAAGTCAAATCACAACCCCAGGAACTCTTAGGTGTTGTTAATCTGAAATGGGAGCACCAAAGCTGTTCTTATGGAGCATCAGGATCATTCGTAAAAATCATCGGGAATTGGATTTCCAAGGGTTAGCAGCCAAACAGCATCATCACGTCCACTTCATCGGTTGAAGATAAAGCACACCAGGACATTGGACTTTGGAACACTGGCAACACCTAGTCAGGTGTGATAAATGACATTTAATCTCTTCAAATGCAGTACTGTCCAGATAGACAAATACATTACTGTGTAAAAGGCTTGAGCCAAGACTTTCTTGTATTTGTTAATGCAGTCTTGAGGAAGAGTCCCCCAAGCTACATGAAGAGCTTTGTTGGCTCTCATTTTTGGCAAGTTTTTGGCTCTCATTTTCAGTCTAGTTCCTGTACCTGACAAATTTAGAAGGAATGTTTTTTGTTTGTTGAGCCTCACAGTGACCTATGAATCATTCAAGCATTGAAGAAAAATCTAAATTAAGGCATTAAGCAGTGAAAAACAGGTGCAGATGATGTAGTATACTGAACAATGAATACTGAGTGGTTGGGACAAATGAGAAATGTGGTTGCTGCTAATGTTATTACATAAACAACCAATTTTTAAATTGTGCACTGCCTGGCCAAAAAAATTAAATAAATAAAAAAAAATCACACACTAATATTTTGTTGGACTGACCTTCGCCATAGCAAGATTTTGAAAAGCTTATGCAATGTGAACATTTATTTCTGTCCAGAGTTGTAGTAATTTCTCTCCAAGATCTAGTATTAATGATTGTTGAATCCTTCTCCCCAGATCACAGTCCTAATAACTGGGGTTAAGGACTGGACTCTGTGGTAGCCAATCTATGTGTAAAAATTATGTCTCATGCTCACAATTTCAGCCTGATGAATCCCATGGAATATGCCTATGACATCAGGGAGAAAAAGTCCATTGATGGAAAAACCTGGTCAGTCAAGATATTCATCTAGTCACCTGACCTCATTTTGGGCACATTATGTGGCTGAACCTAGACCTGACCAACACAAGCAACTCAATTCTTCTGCCTCTCTTCCCACCCTGATGCGCATCACATCATTCTGCAACTAAACCTGACAGGGCAACAGGGCAAATCTGGACTCATCAGACCACATGACCTTTTTTCAAAGCTCCACACGTTCTCTAGCAAACTGAAGCCTTTTGTCCCCCAATGAGCCTAACTGATAAACTGTTTTCTTAAGGCTACACAGCTGTTTAGTTCCAATCCCATTTCTGCATTGCGTGTGCAAATGCTCTTACTTTTACTATTAGATATAGCTGTGGGTTCTACTGTTTTTACGATTTGAATTCACCAAACATTTTAGTGATCTCCGATCATGACCGTTTAAATCACTTTTTTTTTCTAACCACACCATTTTCCAACCTCAGCACCCATTTTTTTTTCCAAACACATTCCTTAATCAAAGATGATGGTTCATCACTATCCTTCCAGGTTTTAATAATGCATTTTACAATTCCTCACCCAAATTTAGTTGTTTTCTTGATGCACAGGACAATGCAGGAAAAAAAAAAAAAGAAAACAGAGTGACATGACAAAGGCCATGACCACAGGATGTGTGTTTTGAGATAGCTTTTTAAAAAATGAGAAGCTACTCACTTCATCAGTTTGGGTTAAATAACTTGTTGCCAGCTGGAACATATCAATCACACTGCAAAAACTATCCAAGGAAAGCTCTCACCTATTTTCTTAGTGAAATCCAGGTGTTTTTTTTTTTTTTTGATGTTTTTTTTTTTTGGTTGAACAGTACATTGCAGCCTGTCGCAGTAAAGACATTTTGTTCCCAATTCTTTAATTTAAACTACATAATTAAGTTTAATATGAAGAAATGATGGGTGGCTCAAGACTTTTGCACAATACTGTAGATTCATGTCAGTGTCAGTTTGTTGTTGTGCTCAGCTGATATATGGTTCTGGGGAAGAAGCTGTTCCTGAGGTCATTCAAAAAAAAAAAAAAAAAAAAAAAAAAGCGTGTCAAGCCACGTCTGTATGTCCTGTCATATTGCTTGACTTTTGAAAAACTTTTCTAATCTGAAACACTGCCATGTGGCATGGTTCTCTGAGTTTTCACAATTTTCTTCCCCCACCCCAAATCTTCCTACTGGCGGGTGGACTTGCTTTGTTAAATCTATGGACTGGGTGGCATTTTATTCAGAGTGAATTCCCACCTTATGCCTGGTGCTCTAGGCATAGGCTCTGGGGCCACCACAATCTGAACAAATGAATGAATGATCCAACACTGACTAGTCAGAGAGCAGTAAAAGCTTTATTTTCCGCTGATGCTACTGTGATCTCTTAACTACAGTAGCAACATTATCTTGTCTAAAAGAAAAGTTATTTTTGAGAACCATTTAGAGCCATTAGAGAAACATTGTTCTGGATGCTACAAGGCTCCTTTGATGCTTTTGACAAAATGGCATCAGATAAACTCCAGGTCATTGTTCATTGACGGGAGGATTTAAATATAGCAGCTTGCTGATCCTGTTCACAGACATAACATTGTCTAAAGGCATGAGAGCATGAAAGGCACCACGGTTTAACCACACACCGGGTAGCATATTTTTAGCATTATCATGTCTCCCGTGTGTCGTATGCATGTATGTATGTTTATAGACAAAGAAACATATTTCCTGGGAAATCCTGATAAGACTTATGACAACAACTGCTATTTGTTTCATTCCACACATTCTATCAATCTACAGGCTGATATACAGTAGAACAGTTTCTTCTTACTTAAAGGTCATTGTGGACAAAATGGTGTTAAAATGACAGTGAAACCCAGGAAGACAAACAGCAGAAGTGGAATGTGCCTGCAGGAGACATTCCTAAGGATCCCTAGCATTCCACAGCTAGATCACATTATGTCCATGTCTATTATTAAACCAATCATAATCGCATGATAAACGGTACATACATACTGTACATCCTTGCAGAATTTACTGAAATGCAGAAAGGGCAGAGACTAATGTTAGCCATTTTCCTCACGCCTGTGTCTATTGCGACACTACAAGTGAATACGCATTATGGTTTATGGAGATCAGAAAGAAGTGAAAAAGGAACAGTGACGATATCAACGTCTTTCACATCCAGGACTCAACTGACCAGTACTGGACTAGACTGGAGAATTTATGCGCAATATGTGTGATTGGTCAACCCCTGACTACACCGTACCCGAATCTGCACTAAAACATCATCATGTTATGGTCATCACAATATTTATTTCTTCCTGATGACCATTAGAAGAAGAGGAAGAAAGAAAGCTTATGCATCACAAAAAATAAAATAGCCATAAGATTTGCTTCCCCTTGTGCCCCTGGGACAGCTGTGTCCCCATGTGATGTGGCTCCACAGGGAATCTATGGTTGTACTGTCGTGTCTGGCATCAAGACGCTGTGCCTCCGAGGATTGGACTTGTTGATTGATTTTACATCATAGTGGGAAAAAAAATCCAATCTGAATAGAAACGCATGATGTTAAGACACCAAACATAACATTCTGGCCAGAACTGGTCTGATGGAGTGCAAATATCTGGTAATCTGATTAATATGCAAATCTTAACCATGTACACTTATTGATTCTGTCTTGCTGGAATAAATACTCTTTCTGTGCATCTTTGACTCACTTCAGGGTAACATTAAATCATTAGACAAGTGTCTGGGGAGGAAATTTTGCTTTCATTCCTTATTAATAAACTCCAATAACTTATTTCTCATCAGTCTTCACTTCAGACTTTTACCTGCTGGGTGTCTGGCTAAGTAAATGGACTGACTGGACTGCATTTCACACATAGTAAAGCACTGAACCAAACGTAGGTGAGACTGAGTTCTTGTAACCAATCAATCATCACAAAAAAGGTGGAATTAATAAAGAAATAAAATTTAAAAAAGGGGAAACCCTCGCCTGTCATAAAAGTTGTATTCTGATTAAATGCTTTGCACATGTAAACCCACATATAAATCGTAATCTTTAATTGCATTAATTTCAATCAACTGGGGAAGAATAACAAAAGGCTAATGCGAGAGTGGGACTCTCCATCAAGCAGCAAGCGAGTAGGGAACACCACCACCTGATGGTTAATTCCCATTTACCGCAGCATGTAACACTCTCTTACCAGACGATAATGATACCTTAGAAAGCTGACCTTTACAGAACAATGCAGAAAGAGACACAAAGACAAGGTTTCTGACGACCGGTGAGTCAAGCCGCAGAACCTCTCATTGTTCGATCCTCAATGGGCCTCTTATGGCAGAGCTCGGTGCTCGGAGCAAACACACGACAGGTCGGATACACTGCACACATCCTCCTCTAAATGGAGCCCTTTGTTGTTTGTTGATTAATGTTTCTATGTTGCAAGCAGACACGGTGTAGTGCTGACCTGCCTGGAATGCCGGCACAATCTCTTAGTGACTAAAGAACGACAACAGACCCTAATACAGCACTGCTCTGGCAAGTGTAAAGCGAATCTGAGCAGAAACGTCTAAATCTTTTTTTCCCTCCATGCTGTACTAACCTCCAACAGCTAACAGGGTTTCAGCTTGATGGTATTCTTAGACTGTGACCTGCTGGATTATATTAGGTTATGTTTTTGACACAGACTACAAAGCATTTCTGTAAGTTATATATTAGAACTATAAATACAGCACCGCTGCGTCTTAGCCAAAGATGCTCCATGACAACATATGCAGTATCTTCCACAACCACAAAAGTATAAGGGCATCATCACAAGTACTTCTAATAGTTCTCTTTGTGCATAAAGCAGGTGACTTCACTAATTAGTTCTAGCCTATTTGGTTGAGGAGTTTCGACAATCTAGTGAAAATGTGACAGCTTCGGGAGCCGCCGCCTGGGTCGTATCCAGACCTACATCCGACAGACAGCTGTTGGACAGTGATGAAGAAGGACCGTGTTCTGTACATGATCTTCAGGAAACAATCAATCAGGCATGGACTGGAAATTGGAGTGACACCAGACATATTTTTTGACTCTATGCCCAGTCGGACCTAGGTTTTTAAAGGACAAAGGACTTCATAGTAAATATCGATTGTTGTATAGCAATTTCATTTGTCTCAATACTTTTGGCCAACACCAACAGCTGGCATATCAAACCCCGAAACATCCCTGTCTGTAAGGTTTAGAACTGTCGATCAGTAATGTTCAGCAAAAAAAACTGGCGAGTTCTGTTTCTTTTTTAAACATACCGTCATTCAATGTTTTTGCTCATGAACTTTGTGTCAAATTGATTTTTTTTTTTTTACTTTACATGCAAACGTGTTTGCTAATTTAGAAAATTTTAAACGCAGGTTGAAAAGAAAAGGGAAAAAAAATGTTGAATTAGGAATCGTGTGGAAGCAGAGAAACATTTAAGTGTGGAGTGCAGACTCCAAGACGAGATAAAAATAAATTAGTCGTACTGTAGAGTGCACATGAATCATAATCCGAGAAGTTAAAAGAATCAGAATCCAACATCCGAAAAGGGGATGGTGTTGATGTTTGCGGTTGGTTTGTTCACTTTATTCTAAGCTATATGACAAGCTCATGCATATAGAAAGGTCAAAAGAAGTGCGATGCTGAAGTGCAAAGCGCCAGATGGCTTTGAGGTGACAACAAAGTCCTCGCCAGTGGAATCCTTTAAAAGGTGGTATTAATGGTCTGCGCCACAATTGAAACGGAGCGCGTGCTGCAGAGAAGTTTAATGCTATCTGTTATAACGTTAACATGTGAAGACACCTATCAGATGTCAAAAAGCATCAAAGTGCCTTGTAGGGACGTTTGTCCTCAAGCTCACACGCAGCGCTGACACCCAAGCCTCGCGACTAATCCTGCAGACTGTCTCTCGCCGGCCCCTTGAGTATTAATAACGGCCATCACCCATCTTTTCCTGTCAGCACAGCGAACAATGTTCTATCCAGGACGAGGCCGAGGAGCTGACAGGTCCATTAATTGTTCTGTCATCGAACCCGGTCTCGTCTACACGGCGAGCCAAGTGCCCACCTGCATCGTGGGCCAATTATGAGTTCATAAAGGAATCATCAGCTGGCGTATTGTCATCACTCATACACGGCAGTCACGAGGATCACTGAAGGCGCAGGCGAACCGCCGGGATGCTAATGACATCATGTTACCTCCTAAATCACTGCTCCTTCCAGGGTAGCGGGCGCGGTGGCCACCAGAGCCATGAGCTCATGCACACCCTTCGGTCTAAATACAGTACAGTCACGTCTTATCCAAAAAAATGGCAGCAATGCCATCTCAATGTACACACCATTTTAAAAAAGAACTCGGTATCTCAGAAGACGGTGTGCCCTTAGGGGGCGAGTTGAGGAACCTCCTCGGTTTGCATCACGTTTTAGTACACAGTTTGCAAGTGACAACAAGCGAGCACACGATTAAAAATGTGCATGTTCTTATAGATCTTAAAGCTTTATTATGAAACTCCTTATGGCTTGCTGGACCTTTGATCTTCTCTCTAAGCACGACTTTTAGGTAGAGGAGAGATGATAAACACAGCTTGGGCGCCGAGAGGAGTGCGACAACACTCTTATGTTTTGTTCCTTCCTCTGAGGGAAGCCCTCGAGTGCATTCCTAAACCGCCACCCTGCACATCGTCAGCAGCCCAGCCTGGGATTACACCCAAAACCATCGTCAGCTGCATAAAGGCCCAGACAAGCGTCGCTAGAGATGAGCCAAGATTTACACTCGCACAACAGTGATGTTCATTCGATATACAGGATGTAATAATATAACTGGCTGTCAAGTTTAGTCATGGAGTTCTCATCCGCTGTAAACTTTATATCAATTTCCTTAAAGATAAGCAAACTTTAATTAAACGGTCCTTTTACTCCACATTATTACGATGAGTTATTGAACAACAGGTCATAAACTGTGCTGTCGTGCCAAGTAGGGGAGAACGATAGCTCAAAAAAGACGGATGCAGGGGCTAAAGTGGTAGAAACTGGAGCTGCATGAGCATTTAATAAAAGTATGTGTTTCAATCTACATATAGTAACAGGGTACAAATCATTTTAAAATAATGACTGACATCACCTGCGATGAACCTGCGTTTGTTCTTTTCAGACAAATCAAAATGACTGGAGTAAAGATTGCGCTTGTAATAAATATATATGAGCGTCAACACATAGTGTGACGCAACGTTTCTTTGAGCCAACTAGGATATATTAGAATTAGCTACGTGCAGATAATTAATGACACGGGTTTTCTTCCATATTAAAGTCTGCCAATGTTTGCTCCCCCCTGCAAAATTAACATTTAGTTAATTCTTGTTTAACATATTGTTTATGGCCTCGGTGCAGCATTACTTAGACAAACAATCTGCATGGAAGAGTCATCAGAAAGTTTGATCAGAAAAATGATCTTCACATACAACTCTGGACCGAAAATGACAGCCTTGAGATTTATTTCTCAAGACTACATTCAAAATATAGGAGAGTCTGTCTCTTTAAAGAAAAACTACATTAAAAATACAGGAAAGTCTTTAGAAGCAAAATATGAAGAAATAAGGGGGTAGCTCAAGCCTTGCACACTTCTATATGCCTCACATAATGACAAATTATCACACAACAATGCTGCTAAACAAAGCGATTCTTTCAATTCCACAAAAAAAAACACAAACACGTTGCTTTAAAAAATATAATTCAACATGCCAATATTCCAGATTTACTAAAAATGATCAATTACACATTACAACTTCAAAGGGCCAAAATTTTTTGTTAAATAAAGTCATTTTATCCAGATAGATTTGTCCAAGATATCTGTGTGGAACAATGATCAATCAGAGTGTCCCTGATGAGCAAGCCGAGGGCAATGGTGAAAGCGAAAACCTCCCTGAGGTGACAATAGGAAGAAACCTCGAGAGGATCCAGACTCAACAGGGAACCCATGCTCATTTGAGTGATATCCTGAGGCAATGACTTTGCTAATGGAAATTGTACAGAAGCCTGGAAGGTGCATAAAAATGTTTCCCTTATGCACAAAGTAGTAACAAGTTACAAATTAATTTGAGATTAATTTAATTTAATCAGGATAATAATTTGAATATAATATTTTATGCACCTTCATTGAATTTGCTCATTCGAGGAGGGCACGCTTACTAATTCTCACATCCCACATTAATTAAAAAGATCTAACCATAGACAGAAGTAGCAGAGATGCTACATGATGCATGATTTTTTGTAAACTATGAGCACATTTTTTTTTATAGTTGACTAAGCCTAGTCCTGAGCTAGTTTAAGCTTAATAACTTGTCGACTTGGTAACAAGCCCGACAACAAACTTTGAAGAACGGAAATGAAGGATCATGTCAGATCGTTAAAAATCCAATCCAGCTAACACAGTAATCCCAATCCAGCTAACACAGTAATCCGTGTGAGGAGAACATACCTCAACCTGTTAGACTGACTTATAGACATGACGTTAGATAGAATTTGGATTTGGTGTACAGGCTGTACCATTCTCTAGACGGTTGACACATGGGTTTAAGGTAAGGCAAATGTTGCCTAGCCTGTAAAAAAAAAAAAAATAATTTTAAAAAATCCTGACGACAAAGCATATGAGTAACGCCATGCATTTTGCTGGAACTGTAATGATAAATAATATTCATGCAAACGATTTTCCCTGGAGTAGATGCTTTGATGGTGATGGTGAAGGAGATCCCTGTCAACAGGGACCACCTGATACAATAATACTAATTCTAGGTGCCAATTCAAATAATATTGCGATCCTGTATCCCGATTTCTTAAATATCTCGATCTTATAGTACACTTTTCTTCAATTTTGTTACAATTTTAAGACCATAAAACTTTAAAATACTCACCCTCTTCACCACTGAACTGAACATGAATGATTAAATTTAGCCCGTTTCTTATGTCCCCAAAGTCTTGAGTGAGTATTGATTAGTTGCGAGCACACAGACGGCTGTGTGCAGCTTCTAACGAGTATGTTTCAAAACTAATTAGCATTCATGATGTTTTGAGACTAGTGAAAGCATGTTTAATGAGACTAAGCCGCTCGCAGAGTTTGGAGAAAAAGATTTTGGAGTCAGTGTGGCGATACATTAATCAGCACACAAAAGAATTGAATCGTTAAGTATGGACCACTACGCCAGTCATAGCACATGATTTCTCATTTTTCATCACCATCATACAATTCAGTGAGTTCTTGTGCTTTATGGATGAGGGTGGGGGTAATCCTGAAAAACACCACTCTTATCAGGGTAGAAATGTGCACCACAGGATAAAGGTGATCAGTCACAAAATTATTTTATTGATCTACAATGACTAAGGAGACAACGGAATCTTCCCCATGACGGCAAAATAAATATAATAAACGCCTCGCCCAGCACAAAGGCGACAACCACTTGTTTTTCCTATAAATCGTCACCTGTTCCTTCTTCCTTCCCGACAATTTCCATACACTAATTAGCCATTCATGGAGGCCCCACCTCCCACAGATCTGCTGTTAATGGTCTGAGGTCTGATACAGCGGCACACCTTCAGAAGTCCTGTGAAGTCACACCTCATGGTCAAAGCTGTTTTGGTGGCACAAGATGAACTTACACAATATTTCTGCTGATCGTTGTATATAAGTTTTACTATTACGCAGAAAACATGAGGATGATTCTTCGGCGTAACATCCTAATTACGAGTGAGATAAAAGCTTAAAAAGGTAAAAATAAAAATGCAGATCTAACTCTTCTCCAAATAACAAAAATCTGTCAAAAGAACATATAAAGACAATATTTATAATTACTTAGAAGGTCTTAAAAAATTACAAGACTGATCTACACTTCGAAGTGAACACACAATAACATCTAGGCTACAAAAGATCAAACATTTGCACAAACTTGCATTGAGATAGCGGTAATGATGACCTCAGACTCAGACTAATAACAGAAGGTGGATGATGAAACTGCAACTTTATGACCCGTCGCACCCAAACAGATGGAAGGTGAATCGACACTGTGCCTCATTTCCTGTACTGAAGTATAATCATCCATTCCATCTGCACGGATCCTCGGGTGATAATATTTACTTATCAAAACCAAAGACTTCTGAGGTTCAATTATGGTTAAATCCATGATCCAAAAACACAATACTGCAATTAGTCTAATTCTTGTGTAAATATTTGCCAGCTGTAATTCCAACTCCAGAATTATAGGCACTAAGCATGGCTTATTTAAATACTTAAAAAGAACCGTTTTACCTTTTCTTCTAACAAAATAACATTCTAAATTTAAAGAAAAATTGCAAGCTTTTTTATTTATTTATTTATTTATTTTTACACATTTTAGATTCCTTTCATGCATTTTATCTCTCTGGGATGTAAAGTAGATTTTAAATTAGATAATGCATACACCAAAATTACATTAAAATGGCATTAAAAAGTGCATTAACCACAATCAGGACCAGAACAATAAAAGCTTTTTAAGTTTTCAACAGGAAGAAGGTGTACTAGCACACACACACACTCAGTGAAGCGGATGGTGTGGGAGGTACAGAAAACACAATATCGCAATTGCAGGATTTCACACGTTTTGTAATCACATCCAGAAGAACAGGCTGTTTGGTGAAGTTGCACTGTTGAAAAGAATCTATTAAAAGCAACTGCTACATTTTTACCAAGCATTCATTCATTCAATTGTTCATTCAAGCTGTCCTCTCTGAACTATATTTGCCTACAATGACTTATGTCTTCGCCCAAGCAGTTATTAATGTAATACATGTTTTCCTGCAACCTACAGGTGTACATACTCACAAACTATGCACAATATAGAAAATCCATTTCGCCTACAATGTATGTTTTTGTACTGTGAAGGAAACCAGGGAAAACCGACCAGGCATGGAAAATCCACACACAGACCAGAAATGCAATGTGAAACCCAACCATGGGAGCACAAGGTGACAAGGGCTTCACCAAACACAACTAGTGAAGGAAGAGATGCTGTGGGCTGAAATGAACTGTTCAGTTCATGTGTACAAATACTCACAATGACAGATTTTCTTTCACAGAGACAAATTCCTTCCACGTTGCTAAACGATTGCTCAAGTTCATCGTGAACGTTGTGTGGGTGCTACTCTCAACTGTTTATATTTTACCAGAATTTAAATGGCACAAAACAGCATGTCTTTGTACCTTGTGTAGGAAGATTGATCGGTTCGATGCAGCCAGACACGCATCATGCATGTTTCATGACGTTCTCAGTGTCACCACTTACACCACCACAATGGTACTGAGTTTCTATAAGGGCGAGATTATTTGCATTTAAACGCCTTTCATATATAATCGATAAGGCATCCCATTTCCTCTGCTGACCCTAACAACCTTTTCTTCTCGGTCACAAAATGTGAAACAGGAAATAAACGGCACCCTCTGATAAATCAGGTTTACTACGATACCACTAGAGACTTGAACCAAGTTAACCAAGAAACCACAATACTACAAAATGTCAAGCAATTTAAACTATGGTATAGAACATAACCAATAGAAAACAATTTACGAGCATTTATACACATAGGGCTGGGTGATGGGCTTGAACTATGAGGCAATAACCTGCATATTCTATGCAAGTAAAGAAACATATTAACCATGTTCATTGGTATATTGTTGCATCAGTTGAATTACATTTAAATTTCCAAAATTATGTAATGTTAAGGTTGAACGTTTTATGAAATCGACAGAAAATCAGGTAAATAAATAAATGATTATAAATATATGTAACATCTGTCTAGACAAAGTTGTAACCTAAAGCTGAGGCACTTTACAATAAGGAATCCCGTGATTGCTTTTTAATGTAAAGAACCATGTCATTAGAGTGAAAGAGCAAACAAATACCTGGCTGACGTGGTTGATTACAAAACGGACGGCCACAAAGGACGTAGCCAATGCCATTACTCACTAGCTGAGCGATTTAAGAGAAAACACCACTAACTTTACAACATAATAGTCGTGGGAACATAGCAGTGTAAACCCTGCAGGCTTGCCGTCTGGTATGATGTCACTGCGTGAACAATTATTCAGTACAATTACAATGTGGGCCTTGTCTTTTTTTTTTCTTTCTTGCAGTTCAGTATCCAAGATATACCAAAATAAAAGAATAAAACATCACAGTTTTAGGGAAAACAGTTGGTGTGATGTTTTTTATTTTTCCATCCATGATGAACGTAGACATCTAGGTACAAATTGGTACAAACCTGTAAACTGGATGAATAAATGGGAAGGTTGTTTTAATCCTAAATGTGTAAAACAATGTGAAATCTAATCAACATGGCTGTGCACAGCATCGGAAAAACTTTTTCCTGTTAAATTAATTATACTGTATATAACTGTATATATAATATACTGATTTCACTGTATGAGAAAGAAAATATACATCACTCATCCACATTAGCTGCCTTGTACGTTGTTAAGGAAACCCGAACAGGGGTGTCCAGTATCCCATTTCATCTGGTGAACTTAATAATGTCAGAAATTATGCAATTCTAACCGGGGAATTACTCCTTAGGATAAAACCATGAATTATATATTTTTTTAAAAGCATACACTACCGATCAAAACTTTGGAGACACATTCAAATTCCACGATCTTTCCTGATTTTTATTTCTGCATTATAAAACAGTTCTGAAGGCGTCCAAAATATGCAATAATCTACTTTGAACAGTTGATATTGAAATGCATCTGCAACTTATGCTCTGTAAAGGCTTTATAATGGCTCCAATCTGAGGTGCTGTAAATTGGTGATTCTTGAAGCTGGTAACTAAATGAACAACTTCTCTGCAGCAGAAGTAAGATTTTGGCCTTGCATTCCTGGGATGCTTTTCATGAGAGCCAGTTTCATCATGGCACTTGATGGGTTTTGCAAATTCACTGTCCTTGCAAGAACTGACCTTTCAAACCTGTACAAACTCTAAAGTGATCTTTAAATACTTTAGTAAAATCCTTAGGATTTTTCTGCCTGTTACAATGATTAAAATTGAACAGACTTTATAAAGAGTATCCCCAAGTGCTGGTTAAAGCTAGAATCCATTCACTCAGACAATAACGAGCACCAAACTGGACGTCCTGTACGGAAGGGTAGGGTACAATACGCATGCATCATTAGTTATACTGTAATTACAGTTAATGCTGCTATTATTCTTAATAACTCCACTGTCATCACTCACATTTCAGTTGCTATGAATATCAAATCATAATCATAATCATTCCAGTATTTAAAGCCACAAAGACATGCAAGTTCATTATAAAAAGTTCATTATAAGGTCAATAAGTATTATTCATGCAACAAATTATTCCATTTTCTCTTCATTTCCTGACAGCTTGAATTATTGAGAAGTTCTGCAGAGCATGATGCAAAGCAGGGGTTTGGTACCAATGACATCACAGGCATCCAATTTTTTTTTTTTTTTTTTTGGATTTCCCCAAATTGCTAATTCATCTGGCTGTACAGTGCAGACCAAGCAACAAATGCCAAGACAGAACTCCCAAAACTTAAAAAAATATTCACCACAAAACTTTTTCAATATTGTTATTATATTTTTATTATAATATATATAAATTATATTTTATATAATAACTACTGCTTTAGACAACTTCCCTAATATTAACAGGCCGAATGACTGACATGATTAATCATGCATTATGACATGATATTATACACTGGCCAAAAATAAATAAATAAATAGAATAGATAGATAGATAGATAGATAGATAGATAGATAGATAGATAAATGCAAGCCACCATCAGAAAGTTGTTGGGCTGGATCAAGCAAAGAAAACAACTAAGGAGATTTAAAATGACTGAAACTGGGTTAAGAACCCTTCAACACGTTTTAAAAACCTGGAAGGACAGTAATAAACCTTTAAGTTTGTTAAAAAGATGTGGTCGGAAAATAAATAAATAAATGGGCATCACATAAAAGCTTGGAGAAGTTGCAGGGTTTAAAAAAATTTATAAAATCAAAAGTAAAAAACATACATACTGTATGTTTAATAGTGAAAGTAAGAGTATTTCCATACAAACACAATGTGATGGGAACTCACAGGATTGGGACTAAACTGCTGTGTGGAAATAAGGAAACCACTTGTTAGTGAGATGCCTTAGAAAAAAGGCTTCAGTTTGTGTCAGGGTAGAAAAGGAAGAGCATGAAGTAATGCACAGTGACCACTGCATGCCTTTGGAGGCAGTGTTATGATCAGGGGTTGCTTCAGTTGGTCAGATCTAGGCTCAGCAATGTTATGTGGCAATAAAATGAAGTCAGCTGATGACCTGAATGTACTAATTGACAAGGTTATCATACCAATGACAGGGTATTACATATGTAATGGATAAAAAGTTTTTATTGGAAGATGGGATCTGTACTCATTTTGGTAAATTTTCTTGTTTGTTATTGGGACCAAATATGTGCCTACAATGATCCTGATTCCTGATAAATCCTGATTTCATAAATGTGTGTAATGCTGATTGACAAAACATTTCAGTTTTGCATAAATCGGGTTTTATACTTCATGTATATGTATATTTTAAAATAACATGTAAAATCAGTGCCTCTCTATTAATTTCTTTTTTCACACTGGAGTGAGTAATCAGTAAGTGTGTACAACAAAGTAGTGAAATACTAATCGATAAGACAGCTGGAAAGCCCAATTACTGTTACCCACCTAACACTTATCACGTCCTGAGGTGTTTTATTCTTCTATCACCACAGCAAACTAATGTATTTACCAACAAATGCCGTAAATGTACACTAAGGTTCATGTGTAAATGTGCATGAAAGGCTGTTACCTCCAGTTCCTTGATCTTGTCATCTGCCGTTTTCTGCTTTTCCAGCAGCTGATTATTTATCTCATCTTTCGACTGCAGGATAAACCTGTAAGGTGGAAAGAGTGTCTTTCAATCTCTAAACTTTATAGATCAAATGTGACAGCGTCTGCATGGCGAGCGAGATACATACATGCGTCCTACTCCTTCGTACATCCGAGTGCTATTGGGGAGTGAAGTGATCTCTGCATGGGTCAGATTAGCGTGCTTCTTCATGCGACTCAGTTGCTCGATTTGCAGGTCTGCAAGCTTAACCTTCTGCTGCGTATCGATCATTTTGGCTTGCAATTCTGCAAAGGCCTGCAAGAGGATAAGAAAACAATATATTTTAATGGAGTATGGCACCAAAATGATGAAATATATTATAAAAACAAAAGGCTCTGTTGTACAGTATTTTGCTATTTAAACAAGCTATATATATATACACACACACAGATCAGTCATATATTGGATCAGGCTACACAGGCCAGCCTTTACTCCCCTGAATGTGCATCAGTGAGCCTTGGCCACCCATGACACTGTCACCAGCACACCTTGTTCCTTCCTAGAATCACTTTTGTTACATTTTAACCACTGCAAACCAGGAACATTCCAGGTTTGGAGTTGCACTGACCCAGTTGTCTAGACATTACAATTTGGCCCTTCACAAAGTAGCTACATTGTCAATCAATGGCGGCGGAAAGTGGGTGAAATGTATTATGCAGCAAGGGAACCTTTTGATTAGGGGTGCTCCGATTGATCGGTCGCCGATAATTGCTTTGGGACGATTGATTGGCAGTCTCTATAATGGCCGATATAGAAAAGCCGATCAGATGACGCACAACTCGCGGGATATTTTTTTTGCGCGCTGCTAAAATGACTTCACCGGCCTGGCAATTCTACATCTTGTCTGAAAAAGACAATACATTAGCAATCTGCAACCTGTGTAACAAGCCAATTCCACAAGGCGGGAAGGACCCAAAGCATTTTAGCACCACGAACCTCATCAGACATTTGAAGGTTAGTCACGTAAAGGAACACGAGCAGTTTTTTAAATTGTCTAGCGCTAAGAGAGTGGGAGATCTCAGCAACTCGCGCCGCCACTCACTCAGCTATCAGTAATACCCCTATCTCAGCTATGCGGTTTCGCTCGGTGGCCATAAGTACGGTTCATCATGATTCACTGCAAGTTTTGGCCCTGTGATTAAGTTTCCATCTTTCCGCATGAAAAATTAAACATGTTTTTTAACATGTAACATGTAATTTTTTAAACATGTTTTTAAACATGAAAAATGAAACGTAAAATTTTTTGGCCGTCCTCGCGGATGCTTGAAGAACTTCCCTGCTGAAAAAAACATAGACCAGATAGCTGGTGACCAGCTTGTTTTGGTGCTGGAGTGCTGGTATACTGGTGACCAGCATATATTTTGCTGGTATGATGGTGACCAGCATACATTTGTCAAGCTCTAAGCTGTTCCCAATTACTAACCAAGCACAGGCTACTATGTTTTAAGTTGGCGTGTTGTACATGTTGCTTGCCAATAAATACAGTTATAATTGTAATTTCAATACTTAAACTATATCTAACAACAATGTAAATTAATAAATAATGCTACATGATAAGGCTTTGAGTAGACCCTGTAATCTGTGATCGGTATCGGCCGATACAGCTTCTAGTGATCGGAAATCGGCCCCAAAAATCCTGATCAGAGCACGCCTACTTTTGATGTGTTGAAAGCAGAAAAAAATGGGGAAACGGAAGGACTGAGTGACTTTCACCAAGGATCATTGATGCACGAGGCCAGCCCGTGTTGTCCGATCCAAAAGAAGCACTAGTGTATGGGCGCAGTGGTAAAATGGGATTGCTGGTTCAATCCCCATGTGAGGCTGTAGCCTCTCGCAGCTGAGGGCCTAGAGAGAGAGCAAAATTGGTTGAGCTCTCTCAGTGGGGTGGGATGGGAGTCACTTAGTGCTCTCACATTAATTATGTCTCTATGGACAGTCAGGGGCGTCTGTGAGCTCACGCAAGCGGAAGGAGCGGATAGCGCTGTCCTCCGACTGTGTTACGTTGCCTCCAACGGTGCGTGAGCGACAAGTTCGAAAAGATGCGGTCGGTGACATCATGTGGTTCGGAGGAAACGTGTGATAGTCTGTGACCCTCCCGACTGAGTGGTGATAGTAGTCTTAATGTGGAGCCCCTAGTGGTGGGGAGGAATTAGACACAACTAAATTAGGGAGAACATTATGGGAAAATCGAAGAAAAATATTATAATAATAATAATAATAAAAGAAGCATTAGTGCAGATCAAATTGATGAAAAAGTTAAGGCTGGCTCAGATAGAAAAGTATGAGAACACACAGTGCATGAATGTTATGGTGGCAAAATGGGAAGACCTACTTAATATTAGGTGGGTGATGCGTAATGTTATGTCTGATCAGTGGATAATGTAATGATGTATGACCAGGAAATATATTACAGAATTAAAATATTTTGTTGTATTTTGCAATTTCAACGAATAAGCTTGACTCATAACCAAGTATAAATACAGCAATATTAACATATACATTGACTAGCTGGCTAACTATTACATGCTCGGATGTGAGCTATCTGGGACAATGTGAATAGCTGAAAAATTAGCTGGCGAGCTATCAAAGTAATCATCATTAAATAATTCCCCATATTATTTTCTTTTCTTTTTTTTTTTATTTCTTTATTACTGTACGTGTTTTACTTGACAATTAGCTAGCAACCTGCATTCAAGTCACACCACGACGCTATCCTTATACAAAAATATCTCCTCTATAAAATATTCCAGTTCGGGATTTTAACACAAATATACAGTTTATACCGTAACTCAGCGTACTTGCAAAAATAAACAGGGTTTTAGGACAAGGTCTAAGTTCAGCTGTTAATTTTATTAGGATTTACCTTCTTCAGTTCTAGGTCTACGGGGGCCGCCATGTTGCCAGAGAAAGGCGGAGCGACTGCGCATGCGCGCTGTAAGCTTTTTTTTTTCTTTTTTTTCTCCGCATTCCCATATTGGGGAAAGCAGCTTTTACAGGAATAACTAGAATGCTTATGAAATGTCATGCTGATTTAGAGACGGTTATTATAAGAAGAGTCAGTAAAAATTATTTACAATCCACTCATAAAATGTAACCTGAACTGAATTGTTTAACCATGCTGTTCGTGCTTGTATGTATTTTAATTAAAGAAGTGCTTCTCAAAATATGGACCCTGGTAGAATGTAAGAAAAAAAAATACCACAACCCATCATTATCTAAGATTTCATAGGTATTATTGTATTATTATAGTTTTATTATTTGACTGGTTGCTTAATGTGAATGGGTTTAAACCAAAACTAGCTTTAAACCTAGCAAAAACTAGCTAGCTAACTAACTAACTGACAAAGGCGGCAAACAAGTTAGCTTAGCAGCCTTTCCCTCATTCCCAAATTTGTTCCCAGATTCCTATAAAAGCAATCCTAGGGAGATCATAAGTTCAATATTTCTCAGCACAGTCTAATCAAAACTGACAGAAATCGTAACTGTCAAGATAAAATGTTAAGCATGCTCAAAATTTGCTTCAAATGTAATCACGAACTAAATTCTTTTGAAATGTAGACACTGACTAAATGCTTTTGAAATGCAGTCACACACTAAATGCTTTCGAGATGTCGTCACAGACTAAAAAAAAACATTGCAGCAGTGTGGAAGTTATTCTCAGAAGGATCCCAGTGATTCTTTTGGACTTTGAAGGTGGTCCTCTTTGTAATGCATCGGTGGAACAAAAGTGTGCCGAATTCCTACAATTTATGACTTTTTAATTACAATAATTGCTTTGATTATCATGTGTGCCCTCATGATCATGTCGGAGTGACTTCCAACCCAGTACAAATTATTGTTTGCTAGCTATCCTGAGATATATGATGTGAAATTTAGCACCATCTGGATTTACATCTAAGTAAGAAGGATGATCATAAGAAGGTACCCAAAACTGGGGTATCCACATGACCTGACATGACATGAAAGAAAAAACATTGTTGAATGCTATGACAAAAAGTAGCCATCCTTAACAGATTGTAAGAGGTTCAAGAGTAACAGTTGTTGCCAAGCAATAACTCATTGTGAGGTGTTATAGGAAGTCCATAGGTACATTTGGAGTTTGCATGTTCTCCCAGCGCTTGGTGGTTTTCCTCCGGATACTCTGGTTTCCCCTACATTCCAAAGACATACAGATTTGGTAAATTGGCGCTACCAATTTGCCCGTAGTGTGTTAATGAGTGTGTGAATGTTGATTGGAAGTTTTACCACAGTCATACAAATAGGGATAAACACAATGGTCACCATCGGTCTCCACAGTCCCTAGCTGGACTACAGATGTTCCCACATGAAGGATGGATAGGTACATTGTGAATGTTTGTGGATTGTTTAGTTTTTTCATGTGCATTGTGATATTTTGTGGCTGATGCATAGACCATTTGTAAGAGATGAAGCCGTGTGATGAGAGGTCATTGAGTTGAATGACCATGATGAAGATTTTAAATTCAGCACAGGACAGTGTCAGGAATGCTAGAATGGTCCCTCATGAATAAAATCAGCTTGTCTTCTGTTCAGTGGAAGATTTGGGCGTAAATAGCCTAAACCAATATGCATTTTCCCATGTGTGTTAAGGGGGTCTGTGGATGTGTGGCTTAAGAAAACCCTGTCTTAAAGCATGCATGTTTGCTCTGTACAGTATGTATGTGGCCATGGTTGCATGGAAGCAAGCTATTCACTGGAACCCTTCACCACAACAAACGGACACAAAGGTGCGTTTCTTTTATTGTATATCTACTACCACTAATGCTACTACTACTAAATGTCATTTATCTATGGATGTGGATGTGTAGTTTGACCCACCCTGGACTGCCACCCTAAAAATTTCACTTTCATAAAACCTGTCCACATCACTGTGTAAGGTCTGGCTTTGCCACCCAAACTGCAATGGTTCTTGATTTAAAAAATGGAGTCACTGAATTAGGAAGAGTTTTCTTAAATGAGGATTTGTTCTGTTTGTTTAAGTGAAATGTTATACCCTTTTACAGGTTTCTATTGGGTTTTATTGTCATGGTTAGAGATGCTATTATGTTTCCAGTGGGTTTTAACAGTTTACAGCTAACCAATTTTGGATTCTTTATTTATTTAGTGATTTTTCTAAAGGACTACAAATGTGTACCACAAATCTCTGATGTTTTTTATTTGTGAAAATTGGCTGTGATTTAATGAAATGGCAAATTTAGTTGATTGAAGATCCAAAGACATACAGTAAACTACAAAAACTTCTACTACTACTTTTACTACTACAAACTCACTCATCGTCTATTCCACTTTAGGATTGCGAGGGGCCTAGAGTTCATCCCAGGGTACTTGATGCATAAGGGAGTGTATAAACTGGATGTGGTGCCAATCCATCATCATTTAGGAACGCCAATCAACCTAATTTGCATGTCTTTGAACTGCCACCGGAGGAAACCCACAAAGCACGGAAAGAATATGCAAACTCCACGAACACAAGGTGGGAATTTAACTAGGACCCTGAAAGTGCAAGGTGACAGTGCTAATCACAACTACTTACAATGAAATTAAATATGGGAACCCAGTAAATAAACATCGCAATTCCCACAATGATGAAGTCAAACGATATTCCCAATGTCCGTTTTTTTTCCTCGCCCAAGTTAAGGAATGTTAATCACTGTGTCATGCCAAAAAAGACAAATATTAACCACTCAAAAAAAACAATGTCATTGTAGTAAAATTTTATTTTCATTTTATTTGACAGTAATGAAGTTGGCAATTGTATTGTGTAAATATATCTGTTTTTGTGTACCAGTGAATAAACTAATACTGCTCAAATAAACCAATACTGTACATTACAGGACAAAAGTCTGGAAGAAATAATATCCTTTGGGTTCGACCCTCAGTGGTGAGAGAACAGGTGACTCTAGGGGTCATTTTTTTGATAGCTGTCAGTAAACATGTTGTACCGTATTGGATTGTGTATTGTGATGATGGATGATAAAATACTGTTGATGCTTCCATATTTTCGTCCAGTAATGTACAAACAACAAACAAAGTTCCCACTAATTATTATTAATTGGGCTCCTTGTTTCATATTATACAGTCTTAAAAGTCATTAAATGGTTTTCAAGAAAAGTTCGCAAACTACATTTTTAATTTGAATGACCAACTTTTATATACATCAGCAAATAAAAATGCAGAAAATTGCAAAAAAAAAAAAAAAAAAAAAGAATGTTTGTGGGTTATATCATAATAAATATCGAAAAACTTCAATAAAAAAATGAACCTTTAAATCAGAGAACAGTGATGATTTTCTAGTTTTGGCTCGGCACTCCAATTTGAAATTAAACAATGACTGATTACAATGAATGACTACAGTTAATGATGACCTGAAATGTACATGGCATCGCAGACATCACTTAAACGCTCGATATCAGCCTTAGTGATGCTGTCTCAGCCATAATGATTGATGACATGTTCTTTATACTCATGGTTTCAATTCATATCCAACAGGCTGGAGTACAGGGACAAATCCACCGACAATCCATCGCTGTCACATTGCTTAAAGACTGCACTGATGTGACAAACCGGCAGTGCTTTCAGTAAATATACATAATTATTACATGAACAAATAAATAGTTAATATATAAATAAATACGCCAACATGACTGACCTCATAGAGCTAAAAAAAATCTTTTAAAAATAAATAAATATTACGTTCCAACATAAAAAAAAAAAAAATTATAACACAACTACATTCAGTGATTTTCTTACTTCCTACTGTATATTCTTTAGAGCTACACGGACTAACAGTGTTCTACGATCTCTGTTCAGAATATCCTTCAAGTCGTCCTTTGGAGACATACGATGTTCTGGACACTACCGTTTTCCTCTTCAGCATGGACAGGGTGTCTCCGGATGGTAGCCATTCTGTCCACCGAACCACTGGTTGGTGTCTCTGTTATAAAACGACCATTATTAATGATAAACGATTCCAAATTACAGCATAAAGATTTCCATGCATGATTATGTGGCATTTCTGTTCTTACGATATGAACTCAGGTTAGACTTACTTTGCTTTTTCTTCATCGCTATGCAGTAACTGGAGCCGGATCTTCTCATCCGTACTGGTGTCACTCTTTTTTTGAAATCTGTAAAGACGTACAGTATGTACATATGTTGAGATGACTGTAGTGATGGATTACAGAAAAGGTGCACGTGTTAAAGCGAAAGTACTAACCTTAAGGCCAGTAAGACACCAATTACAGTGAAACACATTAAGGATAGACCCGCTGCCATGACAGCCAGAGCTGTGGTGTGGCTGTTGCCTTCAGCTTCTTTGCCAACGGGCAGGATGAACAGGTGGCACCTATCGCCTGAGTATCCTGTGTCACATCTGCAAATATATACAACGTCAGGCACGACTGATAACACAGGGGTAAAATGTAATTTTATCCTTTGACCAATAACCGTAACCATTAACCTGCTTACTTAATGTATAGTAACTACGTGTGACTTACATGCAAGAGGTATGATTTAGTTCCGCCAGGTACCGGCAAACGCCATGAATGCAATAATGTCTGTATTTTTCCGTCAGACAAGGGTTCTCCCTGGCTCTGCCCTTCCCTTGACCTTTTATTGCGGTTACTATGGAATCTTTGGACTTAGTTGAAACTGTAACGGAAAAAAGGAAAGAAGTCTTAAGTCAGAAATAAAAATACAGTTCAACACAAATAAATGCTTCGTTCGTCCTCCAGCAGTATAAACCATGTATGGGACTCCACGCATCCACATATCTTTTTTTTTGTAAGATGATAAAAAAAAAAAACCCACACAAACCGAGGAAGAACGCACAATAACCTGAGCTCAGGACTGAACCATGATGTGAGGCATCACCGAAACCCACATAACCACTGAGCTGCCCCACAAATAAACACTGTGGTAGTTAATCCAACACTGGGGACACATCAAATTACCGACATCTGGCTTATTACCAAAGTGAAGAAGGGTTGGTGGGGGGGGGAGTGAAATCAGATCCTTGGCGGTCATTCAAAGAATTTCCATTTAGTGCAATTAATGATGCCTACTTAAAGTAGCCGCCGTCATGTCATTTTCATATCACACGTATCGCCTTTCCCTCTGATTTAGCTGAACATGAGCTAGAATACGGTGTTTAACAGAGCTTAGATTACTAATCCGCCTAATCCACAAACAAACAAAAAATCAGGATCAAATCTGCACTCTATTTATGATAATACACACGATAATACTTTGTTATTATGGCTTCGTAATTAAGTGCATTCATAATCGTGTAAAATGTCTTTACAGATACTGTGTAACATATAAATATGAAAGAAATCAGATGTTTTCATGTATATGGTGAAACATCACATGTTTTTTTTTATTTTTTTATATGGTATTAGTGATCAATTAAGAATGGAAAGAAAATGTAAAATTCTGTCTGGGTTTTGCACAAACAGACTAGTGGATCTATCTATCTATCTATCTATCTATCTATCTATCTATCTATCTATCTATCTAGCTGTAGGATGGGTAGTCTGACAGTTTACAATTGTTTACAAACAATTGAACAAATAAATAAACGATCTTAGAATTGGATATTACCTCTGGTATCGTCGTCCTCATATTCCGCAGATATGTATTCTTCGTTACTGTCCTGGAGGTGGTCGTCCGTTCTGGTATCATTGTTTTGACCTCCAGTCGAAGCGGGCCGAAGTTTCCTTGCTGTCACTGCAGGGTTCGAACCGTCATCCAGGGACGTGCAGCCACATAGCTGGATTGAAACTGCAAGCACGGGTGTCGGTTAGCAAGGAAGTCATTTTGGAAAACGGTTCGAAATATCAGACAGACAGTTTTCACCATTTGAAATGAAAGATTTTTATGCAGCTTTGATGATTAAAAAAAATTATAGTCATAATTATTTTTAAAAAATCTAGAATAGATCAAAGGTTTTGTGCTTAGATATAGGAGTAGCATACCTTTATTATTAAACAATGAAAAATGATATGCATTCTTATAAGCAGAGTAAATCAAACATGTGTTCGTGTGTGTGTGATAAGCAATAAGCAATAAGTTTTACATCCTTGATGATGTGTGTGATGATTTACCCTGGCGAACTTCAGCCCTAAACAGCACTCGATCAAGTCACTGCTATTTTCTTATCTTTGTATTTACAATTAACATTAATGATATGAAAAGTTGTGTTGAAAAAAAAAAAAAAACACTCACCAATACAATAAAGGAAAACAAGTCCTAGTTGAAAGGTGTTCATATTCCAAGTGCGTGTGTGTGTGTGGTATCCAGTGAAGGGTTCCAGGTGTCCAGAGCTCGCAGTGTGTTCAGCTGACTGAGCCGAGAGGAGCAGAAAGTGCTTGTCAGTGTCAGTGAGAGAGCTGCTGACAGAATGCAACACTGCCCTGCCCCTGCTCTTACATAGCCACACTGTACACTTCCTCAATCAAAGCCGGACACACCTGAGTAATCATTACGCAAACTGATAAACAGATAAATAAATAAATAAATAAATATAAAAGGCGTGTTTCCGAAGGTCCTCCGGGTAACTGGCGCACAGCAATAAAACAGACTGCAAAGACATTTCACCCAGATTCATCAGCAACATTTATAGTATAATACTGAACAGTGTAACGTTAGTGTACGAGAGTGAGAGTTTGACCCCAGAGCGCCACCTTGTGCTTAAACTTCAATCGAACGCAACAGAAATTCAATTATCTGAATAATTATTGTGAATTGTCTTAGCTTTCTTGAATTCACAGAAATTGTCGGAAAATTCAATATCTACACTGCGTGGCCAGGAGACTGTGAAGCCCGTACCGTTACACCCACGTGTGCTTGATGAATATGATTAGGATTGAAATATGATTAAATATACCGTCCATTATGATTAGTGGCCACGCACCTCCAGGGTTCGATTCCCGCCTCAGGTCTGTGTGTGGCGTACGCATGTTCTCCCCATGTTTGGAAGGTTTCCTCCCACAGTCCAAAGACAAGCAGATTTAGCTAAGTGGCCTTCCCAAATTGCCCGTAGTGTGTGAATGGGTGTGGGAATGTTGACCGGAGGTTCTACCACAGACATAAAAATAGGAATAAACACAATGGTGTGATAGATTGGCACCCTGTCCAGGGTGTTTCCCGCTTCATGTCTGGCATAGGCTCCTGTACATGATAAGCGGGATAGAAGACAAGATGAACACAATGATTACTAATAATTAAATAATTCATATACACTAATCAGTTAGAACTATTAACATTCAGGTTTTTCTTTTTTTTTTGCATGTTCTCCCCGTACTTGGTGGGTTTCCTCCTGCAGTCCAAAGAGGCTAATTGGTGTTCCCAAATTGCCTGTAGTGTGTGAATGTGTGTGTGTGTGTGCCCTGCTTTGGATTGGCATCCTGTCCAGGGTGTACCCCCGCCTTGTGCCCCAAGTCTCCTGAGATAGAAAAAACAATGAAAGGGCCTGGAGCCTATCAGGTCAGACCAGACAGGCTGGCGTTTGATTCTGAGTTTGGTTGCATTCCCTTGAGCATGGTTGAAGCTGGGTTGCTACTATATAATTAATAGTCAGCATTAATGTGTTAATGTTACGACTGATCCTTATAGTGTTCACTTAAATACCGGAAAACACAAATAAATGCTACATTTGCCCTTTATCAGTAACTATTTTAACCCCGTCATGTTTCTCAAACAGTCTTGAAATGAAACATTCCTTGTGCAGCAGTCTGGGGATGAACTTGGCAGTAACACGGCTCATGTTCAAATCATACATGAGGATCACTTGGACTGCTCTGTATGACACACCAACAATGGCGGAAATATTGTGGATTGTTCCCAGTCGTGCACATGCTGCTGAATGGTTTCGACATCTTCATTGATTGAGCTCGTTGTAGGTCTTCCTGATCTCTTGTTCTCCCATCTGTTGGCGTGTTACAAAACTAATCTTAAAATTTTTTGACACCACCTTGATGCAGCAGCATGAGGGAAGCTTGGTGAAGAGACAGCATCCCAGGTCACTCCAATAAACTTGTTCAGTAGGCCTGAGGACGGACCTTTGTGCTGGACACTCTAGTCCTTCCACTCCAAACGTGGCAAATTACATGCTCATGAACATTATTTATCTGCATCACACTTAGTCATGGTATCAAGGGTGAAAAAAGGATTTGATAAAAAAAAAATCTAAACTGGCAGCTAACCTGTTCCAGAGATACTTAGAAAACAAATGAACAAGTTCAATTAAATCCATTAGCAGCTAACAAGCATGCCTACATCTTTCATAGGACCTATATCTTTCAACGTGACTTTAAGTAATGAAACATGATGGCTGTGCTGTTTATGTTACTCCTGTTTATTCTTTCAACATCATGTCCCAGAATGCTTTATCCCCGTCAGATTTTGTCCATATTTATATTGTAATAAGGAAGTTATACTTAGAACCTGTTAAGACATGTTGTAGCAGCACAGATAACATTTTTCTCTTCCAATGCTGAGTTTCTTGTTTACAGGGAATTCACAAAGCTCTCAAGCTTTAAGTTACAGAGCTTTACCTCCAACTGTTACTGAAACTTCAAAAGACTAAATGACATCATTAAAAAGTGAAAAATCTACATTAAGTTGAAATTCTGCATTGAATAATAACCGACATCGGTTATAACCACAATCATGTTTATTTCAGAAATCAGTGACAGACTATGGAAAAGGAAGACATGTCTACAACAACTCAAAAGATTAAAAGAACTAGATTTATATCAAATTTGGACAAAAGAGATTTTCCAGTTATCTTTTCCTCCACAACTCACTTTATAAAAATCCATAGTCAAAACATATGTCGAAGGCGTTCTACAGCCTCTGTACTAGACATTATAATGGTAATATTTACAAGCATAAACTTGGCTCGAAGGTTAGAGCAGTCAGCATGAAGGCAGAAACCCCATTACAGCCTACTGGTTTGGCAGATTCACAATACAAAGGACGGAGACACTGATTGCAGTGGGAACACTCGAAACGAAGGGACAGGAAAAGGGTCCGATCCTTTCCTCGCTCCTCACAAAGAACAAAACCTGTAGCCATTCTGGCACATTTCATTTCCCAAAACGTCTCTTTTTGTGGGCCTTGGCAGTTGTCTCATGCAGGCTCTCACATGCCCCAGCCTCCGCCCATGCTCATGCCTCCGTTCATGCCCATCGAGCCACGACTGCCACCATAATAACTGCTGCTTTGGTTACCTAAAAGAAGACAAAAAGAACACAAAGGGAACGATACATTACACCAAAGAGGCACATAACGAAGCTGGTTAAACTAGAGCGTTAGACAATTGTTCTATTCTGATTAGATGTATAAAAGAATGTGTTTAATGGGAAGACGGTATTTAGCCAACACTTACCATAGTCATTGTATCCCCCCATGCTGGACTGGTTATTATAGCCTCCACCGTAGCCACCTCCCATATTCTGACCACCGTGCCCATAGGATGACTGGTTACCTAAAATATACAGAAAATGACTTTAATAAACAATTATAACATCTTATTAGTTATATCCACCCCATCACATAAGTAGAAACAGAACCCCTGTATAATAACGGACAAACTAGTAATGCTAGTCGAAGATTTAGATCTATCTACACAACTTACCCATACCTCCCATGTGGCCTCCATATCCTCCGTTACTGCCCCTTTCTGTTGAGTTTAAAAAAAGCTCAACGTAACGATGCTCTGAAGAGGTAAAAAGGAAACAAATTAAGAAAAAAAAAGAAAAAAGTAAGCAAAACTTAAACAGATAAATCATTTAAATCTGATCCTATTTTAGCAGGTACGTACGCATATTAGCCTTATCCTTAGACATGGCAGCGACAGCATCCTCGTGTGTAGCAAACTCAACATCTGCTTCTCCAGTCACGCGTCCGTCTGGACCCACCTCGATGTGTACGCGCACCGGGTTCAGAGGAGAGAAGAACTGCGTAATATGATAGACATAAGTAAATATCTCCCGAGCAATGAATAATTTCATTACTGGAGAGTGATAACCACTACTATATCATGTACACTCGCACATCCTTACAGTGTAGATGTCGTTTTCTGTGGCGCGGTACGGCAGCCCTCTCATGTGCACACAGTGGCCAGTTGTGCTTGAGAAGTTGGAACCTCCGTCTCGGTAGTGCCCGTCCGACATTCCTGAAGGAAGGAAAAATTTGAACATTTCACAAACTCTGAGAAAATTACGATTAGTAATTACATCAGGGTCAGCTATTAAAACAAGAAAAGAAAGAAAAGCTGTTAAATCACTATAAAACTTTAAAGCTAATTTGTCAAGATGATCTGACCTCCTCCGTATCCGCCACGTCGTGACCTATCGAAGGATCCTCCCCTGCTCATGCTGTTATAGCCGCGACCACCCCCGCTGGGCCGGTCATACGGGCTGGGTCTCTGCATGCTCATGCCTTTACGAGGAGGCTCGTAATGTGTACGTACTTCAGCACGGCTGCTCTTGAAGATCTCAATGTACCTACATGTCCATAGGAAGATGTCAGTGCAACGTTTTAATTAGAACCTTAATAAAAAGACACCATAAAAATACACATTTGCACCTTAATTTTTGGAACAGAACTATTTCTTGCTGTTTGAAGTTTTTGAATACCACCTTTTGCACAAAACATCTCCAGATTTTAAGGAACGCATCAATCAGAAGAGCCGTTTTGCGGCCCTTATGAAAACGCACGTCTTTTCGTTTAACATCCAGAGATTCAGACGTGCGTAAAAAATGTGCGATGCCCAAAAATAAAGATTTAAATATGGCATATAAGAAAAAATTTTAATTGATCAACTAAATTCTGGTTAACAGCCCCGTACACAAAAATAAAACAAATCAGGTTTTGTTTTATCCAATACTTATAGAAAAAAAATGTGTCTAACACAGAATTTTTGTTCTCATCCAGGCTTTCTGTCTGCAAAGATCATGTTGATTGGAGACAAAAAAAAAAAAAACGATGCAGTCTGACTACGTCAAGCAACTGGTTTTAGGTGTGTTAGGTCTTTAAAGTAGGCACAATGTTAAGTGTAAAAAAACAACAACAACTTCAAACTAGCCACTAATCAAAATAATTGAGGACATTTAAAAGAAATAAAAAAATACATATATATACAACCCATGAATGTGGTGAAATTCCTCTTCTGGAGACGTGTGCATGTCCATGACACTTGTGTGGGTTAATGATGGATAGTGTTAACACATTGCTGGCCAGTTGTCCAGGCACAGGTTAAGTCAAGGCTCTGACTTACCTTCAGAAAGGGCACTTTAGTCACGACTTGTCTTAATCTGTGTCTGGCAAACAGGCGTCATTACTGAAGTCAGTGAATTCCACAAGAAAAGCAGCTGAACCCGCCAACCATCCCCACCTGTGCCCTATTCTTTCCTTGTGTTTCTTTAGAGCCTTTTCAGCTATTTCCTGTGAAGCAAACTGCACGAAGGCCTCCCCCGTACTCCTCCACATGTAGTCCACCGGCAATGTTATCCCATTTGGCACGATTTCCAACCCTTCAACCCAAGGACAGATAACCCCAGCAGGGGACACATTAAATCACATGCCCATTCACACGGTTCTTACTTTTCATGTTTTCTTTTTTTTTTTTTGACATTAACATTAATAATCATCACAATAATAAACCATACACACTGACATCTAAAAGAATTGAAATTGATTAGAAGGTTCTAATAGGTTGATCAGACAACCTAACATTTGTATTGTGTTTTGATTGACATTATGAACAATTGCCCAGCTCAACGGCTGGATTCCGCAAAATAAAAAATAAATCTTTAAGGAAAACCAATGGAGTTAAAACATGCAAATGGTCAAGTAAGTATCTATGTCAGTTAAATCAAACATTACTCTGGTATTAAAAATATCTAAGCATTTAGTCAATAGCAGCAATGACACCGGGACATACCCGAGAAGAACTGTACAATTTCCTCCTTGCTGCAGCCAAAAGGCAGGCCACGCAGTCGCACCAGCCCGTCGCCTTCTGTTTCTGGACCGTTTGGACCAGTGTGCTTAAGAACCCAGTCCATTTCCACATTATTGGATTTAAATACTGTATGAAAAAAAAAAGACAGCAGGACAGAAAAGGTTATAAACTGAACATATAAAACAGATGTTAAATGGAGTGCAAATGTCACTTTCTAATCTAAAGGACTACTTGCTCTCATGCAGGAATGTCTAGGAGTGTTAAAGAAAACAATTACATTGTACATATAGAATATAATTAATGCAGTGGTATAATGACTAATTCTAAATTGAAAATCATATGCTTTTAAACATTTATTGATGAGATTTAAGACAATCATACATCTGTAACTTTTAAGTTTTCCGTACAAGTTTCAATTGCTGAACTCAATGGTTAACTTGCATGCGTGTTAATTCTGTAGCACAATGCTTTCAACTGGTTTTGATTTCACAAGAAGAGTTATTACTAGATGGAAATCAGCAGAGACCACACAGTAGGATATTATTGCAAGACATGGGTGCCAATTCCATTAGTATGATGACTTTACAAATATTCTGATTTTACACATTTATTTATTTCGAATCTTTACAAAAACCAAGTTATTTACTTCTATATTTACATACATCACTACATGCAATTATTTCACAAAAGACTAAAATTAATTACAAATAATATACGAATGGTCAGAATATTGTGGAGTCAATCAATAATTTAAGGATTTTTTAAAATGATTTTGAGGCTAGACAGATACCAAATTGTACATGCCTAAGCTTAAGTCTCAATCACAATCTGTGTGTTAAAAATACTTACAGTGTGATTAAGTTACAACTACACTTACAACTTCAATTAAGTTTAAAAGTAAATGGTAGTCAGTAGACAAATAATTTGAACAACTATAACTATTTCTGTGTATGCTGCTAATTATAGCTTCATTTTTTTTAATTCAGCATGGTGTAATTTTTCCTCTCTCATAAAAATATATATGACAGCAACATGATATCTTTCGAGGTAAACATATTTAGAGTAAAATACAAAAAAAAAAAGAATCAGAAAAGCAAACGAACCAGGTTCTAATCAAACTCAATCCTGTGTCATCAAAACAATGTTCACTTGTTTAGTGATTGTAAAACGTGTCAACATGTAAATAAAATGATAATCTGTTGCAAATAGTGAATAGTGCATGAATGAGTCAACAATTAGGAGTATTTCTTTTTCTTTATCTGCAAGGCTTTCTAAAATAACTTGTATGAAGATTAAGCAATTTTTGCAAATACCTTCCACATATCTGTGTCCCATTGTTTCTCTGTCTTTTTTGAGAGCAATCTTGAGGTCATCCTCAGACTCCAGTTCCACAAACGCCTCTCCGCTCGGTCTGCCTTCTCGGGTGTAGGTGAAGTGGATGCTTGTCCCATTATTAGCCACTTTGCAATCTGGAGAAGAAGAAAAAACATGTCTTAACCTACTAATTAAACCATTTATTTTACCTGATTTACACACACACACACGCACCATTTCCCAAACGTTAAGGCTTAGATGTGATTCCCATGCTACGACACCATGCCCCCCTCCAGAAATTGTGCTGCTTATTACATTACACAAAAAAGTGAAATACTTGTATTAAAAAGTATAAACTATATAAAAATGACAAAGTGTGTGAGGTCATTCACACGTTCTTACCAGAGAAGAATCTGGCCACTTCATCGACGGAGCAGGACCAGGGCAGACCACGCACTCTCACCACAAATCCCTCATCTTCAGCCATGATTAACAACTCTGTCAGAAAACACACGTCACAAAACGGTAATAAATAATCCATTTTTTAATCACTAGACGGGATTAAGCACGGCTAATTAACACAACAACCTAGAAAGTTTTGGTTTAAAAGCGCTACTGCAGCTAGCATCAACAGAACAAAGGCTAACAGCAAATGGCGCTAAGCAGAAAAAAACAAAAGCCAGGCCTTGCAAACGAAACAAAAACGCAGCACTGGTGTCTCAAAAAAAAAGTTCGACGCAGCACGCAGATATGTCTAAACATACAAATGAGTGATACGTATTCCAGTAAAAAAAAAATATATATAAATATTAAATAAAACAGCTTACCTTAGCGGTTTGCTCTTGTTCGGCGTGCTCGACTTCCTCTCAGGCAACACTTCCGGTTTGAGACGTTCTTCTTCTACGCCTTCTCTGGCTCGAGAATGAATCGATTCGAGGCCGCTCGACCCCCTTTCCCTCCCCTCCCCCATTCATTCTATCACCTTTAGCTTTGATCAGAGGAATTTGATTCCTCATGCTCCCAGAATCATTCTTTCACAATCTTAGTCCTGGTATATTCCTGTACCATCAGAAACGTAATTAATTAATGAATTAATTATTTTCAAAAACTGCATTGATGTGATAACCTGGTCGTACAGTTTCCCCCCCTCCCCCAATTTATTTGACCTACCTTTAACTGAAGTCACTCCAGATCATAACACTGCCTCCAGAGACTTTGCACAGTGGGCACTATACATGATTCATCGCTTCTTACCCTGATGCACTCATTGCTCTGGAACAGGGTCAGTCTGGACTCATCAGACCTTTTTCAGTCGCTTCAAAATCTCAAAAATGAGTTCTTATCACATTATACTAGTAGACAAATGCTTTTATTTTTACTATTCAACATAGCTCTGGTTTCTACTGTCGATTTAATTCAAACCATGCAACTTAAAAAAACAACAACTTTTTTATCTTCCACAAGGTTGATGGTTCAGCACTATCTTTACAGATTCTGAAAATGTGATTTAGATTCAGAAAATACTTTTAGAATTAACTGGATTAAACGATGTCGTACACATAGTAATTTCTTATGGTCCTTTATCCCTAACAACATGTTTAACATGATACAGTAGGTGGCCTCTCCTTGTCTTAAAATGTAATTATTCCCCTTCTAATTTACCAATTAATTTGTCCAAATTTCACCAGCAGTATCTTCTTGCCTGGAAACTATGTTTTTCTTACAAGTTTTCTCCTCACAAAATGCCCATTTGGAACAATGAACTAATTATGGTTCGAAATAGACAAAAAAAAAAAAGAAAAAAAAAAAGAATATTTTTCCCCCAGATGGTTTGACAATAACATATGTATTTTTTTTTCTTTATTTGACAAATCTGGCAATATGTTGCCATACGAGCAGTTCCTGACTCTCTATGGCCACGGTTTAATTGTTCTCATTAAGAGTCACCTAGCCTTTGGTCCATATGAGATCAGACAATCTAAATTACTTTTAGATGGTATGGATACAACAGATAGGAAATGCAATAATAAACTCATTTGCCGGATTTTCCAAACTCAAAGAAGAATTACTCAAGGAGGGAAATTTTATTGGTGATAAATCCTGGCTTATGCCTAATAAATACTGCATCTCTAAAATAAAAGATGTTCATTTTAAGATTCTCCACAAGATTTACCCTGTAAACTCTGTATCTTTATTTAGATATTAGATTAATTACATGAAATTTTGATTAATTTGTTCTTTGAGTGTGAGAAAACAAAAAGATTCTTGGACCACCTCAATGTATCTCACTCCTTTATTGAAGATATCATTTTTTTTATTATTATGAGAATTCTGAAAATAAATCTATTGAATTATATTGTTTTAAATGCAAACTACTTTATACATAAACAAAGAACAATTGTATTTCAATTGTAATTCAATTCAATAAGAAGATAGACTTAATAGACTTCTACATTATTATGACATTTTTATTAATTTCAGTAATGTGTCTCTTGCTACATCTTTCCCACTGTTTATACATCATATCTATCCTTTCATGTCTTTTACCTAGGGTTAGGACTGCCATATTTCTAGTTTTTGTCCTTTGTGTTTGGTTTGTTGTTATTAATGTTTTTTGATGTTGCTGTTGTTTAACTGTATTTAATATGTTTTGTATTCTTTTTGTATTATTTCAATAAAAAAAGAAAAGAAAAGCTTCCAGGAGCCGGAATTCACATGTCGGATGCACAGCGACCCCTGCTGGACTGATTGAACATATGCAGTCATAAAATAACAAATACACAGGTTTACTTTGTTCCTGCGTTTTTATACATTAACCAAAAGACTTTATAAAAACATACACATAACATAGATACATTATGTAGAATATCCTTTCAAGATAATTTAATTTAGCTAATACTCTCCCAGGTCTATGTGCCCCTGCCCTCAGTGGTCAATTTATTACGTACATTCAGCTTAAGTCCAAGGTTGGATTTGTGCAATAATGTGTAATTTTTTACAAACTAATTGTAGATTATTTGTCTTGTGTCTGGTGTAACTACAGTGATGAAAACCTTTGTACAGATGTCTTGTATTATGTTGCATTTCATGTGATTAAAGATAGTACATATTTATAATTAAATAATGCTTATCTCTTGTTTAAATTAGCTATTGATTATGTGATCCCAGAGCGCCATCTATAGGACAACGCGATGCAGAACCTTTTAGCATAATGCACATTTATGTGTGGTAATATTTTCGTGTAAACAAACGCACAGATACAAAATGCATTATGATGTTCATGTTTAATGATTATATGTTTGAATAAAAAAAAGCATTCCTGGAGGATGCGGGCATCGATCCCGCTACCTCTCGCATGCTAAGCGAGCGCTCTACCATTTGAGCTAATCCCCCTCCATAGTCACGGTCACAAATACATGAATTTTTATGTATGTTGTGTTTTAGGTAGCAGGTATTTAAGTACGATTTTTATTATTAAGGCGTATCTGTGTTTTCATTTTTAAACGGATGTTGAACCTTTCAGCTCAAAGCTCCTCATATAATTTAAAGTAATATAAATATGTAAGTTTATTTGCGCGCTATTGGTATCCCACACAAAAATGCTGTCTGTTTCTACAGATAAAGGAAATAAATATCATATTAAAACGAATGAGAGACTTAAAGTGGAGTAATTGCATGTAAACTGATGTGTGTGTGCTCTAGAATTAAATGTTCTGTTCATACTATTTAGAAATATTCACGAAATATCGGAAATGAAACATTATACCGCGGGATACGATATACTGACTGATTTACATTTTCGTTGTATCGAGGCCAACGTCATAAAGGTACTACAACCATTCTACCGCCCTTACTTGCGACATTGTGCACTTATTATCTTTAATTCGTTGTAAAGGTTCCTGAAAAAAAGTCTTCTTTGGAGGATGCGGGCATCGATCCCGCTACCTCTCGCATGCTAAGCGAGCGCTCTACCATTTGAGCTAATCCCCCACTGGAAACATGTTTTTCAGGGGTCATGCTGTGGCCTCCATATTACATGCTGGACAGGACCACAGAGACGCTTCTATCGTCCTCATTCTTTCCCTTCAGTGGTTCCACAAATCATTAATTGCAATATATTTAACCTACTGTAGATGTGGCTGCTGATTCACTATGGTTTGCTCCATACATGAGTTATTTAATGAACAGGAACAATCCGTGATCCATCTCAGTGGATCACCAGCTTCCTGATAGGCAGAAAACAGCAGGTGAGGCTGGGAGGAGTTGCTTCTAGCATACAGATAGTCGGCACAGGTGCCGAGATTTTTTATTTAACCTGTAGTTACTGAATGTTGTCTACGTACTATGTATAGTGTCTTGTCTCACCTGTACTTTAAGAGCCACAAACAGCCAGAATCAAATTATTTGTATTTAAACATACTTGGAGAAGGAAACCCCATTGTGATTCTGATAAGAGTGATACTTGAGTATTGCTGGCTCAGTAATAAGTTCCATGCGGAAGGCCCAGTTTCAGTTCCCAACCCGAGCCCATGGATGCAGTGCCAGTCCCAGGCCCAGATAAAATGTGAGGGTTGCATTAGGAAGTGCTGCATTAGGAAGGGCATCCGGCATAAAACCTGGGCCAATTTTGTGTGGATCGGACGGTTCACTACGGCGACCACTCGATAGGAGCAGCCGAAAGACCAACAACAACATAAGAGTGATACTGCAAAAATTGTTAGAAGAACCATGTGGTACTTTATTGTAGTAATTATAAGAAGAGGAGAATGTTTATTGTTTTATTTAATCAGAACATCTCATTCAGCACCAACCAACCAAACACATTGGTTTGGCTAAAGAGTGATATCACTGATACTTCTCCATTCCTAATAACACTAAAATTGTGTGTTGCACTGTTAAAGCATTTATTATAGCTTTCAGGCTCTACTTTGCCGGGTTACAAAAGGTTTTCACAAGAATTTCCGGATTAGTGTTGACTTAATATGAGGTACAACATATTAACATGTCTACAATTTAAACTTTAACAGTAAGTGTGCAGCTAAATGAGGTCAAAAGCATGAGGTCCAAATTAAAACCTGCTGCATTGATCACTGTTTATAACACAAAGCAAAATAAAACTCCATCTGGATTGCATGCACAAAGGGGAATGGGGAGGATGGGATCTCAAAAATTTGTCAATATAGATATTTTTGAAAATTTTTATAATGTAATGGCTTTTGGTTTAAGCTTTTCAGAGCATAACAATGTCTTTTTTCCCTCTTTGTGGCAATGGCCCTGTGACACAAAGTAACAAGCATAAATTAATACATTGCTTAGGAAACTAATTCCAACAAATCAATTTCACCTTCATGTGGAAGTCTCACTCTAATCTGGGAGAGCTTTTAAAAACGGTGATTTGTGGCTATGTATTTTATGGTAAGCATGAAAAAAAAAGATTTCCAGTGTTCACCTTAAATGTCTTCAGTTTGATGAGGTCCAATTAAATTAATTCAGTGCACTTAAAAAGACACATAAATAAAACAAGTCAGTTAAATAAATTAAATACTGTTTTAGTGATTATATACTATACTAGTTAACTCAGGCATATTAAATTAAATAACAGTGAGTACAGACATATCTAAGTCTAAGTGCACCTAGAGCCTAAACTCCTTAATTTAAGGAAGTAAAACCCAGCTCTTGCACACAAAAAAAACAAAAAAACAAAAACACAAAAACATCCCCTGCAATGAGGCTATCTTTCATTGTCATGGAAAGCTGACAGAATCGTTTACTTCCAGCAGCTCCAATGCATTTCAGCACGCTGGTGCAGGACCAAAAGGCACTGCATTTCCAATAAACTATCTCTCTCTAAATTAAGTGATTAATCGATGCACAGATTAATCACTGACACTAAAACCTTTTATGTCTGGGTAAGACCATGTTGTTTGACAAAAAATTGAAGTCCTCCTTCAGTTGCCCCGTTGGCGGCCCGCAAAGCGGCGCAGCTTCTCACAGTGGTCTAGCTTCATAGTCTCGGCTTTCTGCTTCAGCCGCTCATCGCGATAAAGCTGACCCAGGTTAGCCAGGTCTAACTCTGAAAGGATCACAAAATCAACATTAGAATAGGACATGGAGGGATAACAGGCTGTCACTCGAACTTACCATCAACTCATAAAAAATATATAATAAAATGTTTGGAAACCCATACAATAAAACTGATAATTGCAGTCCAGTCTATTTATTCATGCAATTCAGGTCATGCACCAGTACCACAATTATAACAATACAAAATGTATTTGTACCACAGCGCTGCATTTTATAATCTAATGGGACAGAAGCCATTTAATTCTCTATAACAGCAGGTCTGACATTAGTGCTGACTGCAAGGTGAGGGCTTTGTGGTTTCTGAGAAAATGACAAGCTGTTTTTGTCTTAATGACAGAGAGAGAGAGAGAGAGAGAGAGAGAGAGAGAGAGAGAGAGAGAGAAGCTATAACAGAACAGCCTGTCACCCTTATTCTTTACTTAAGAATTAAGAATTTAGCTTTCTTCCGTGCTCCAACACATATGTACTAGTTACATAATATCTTTCCTCTGGGCTCATATGCTAAGCCTAACAAAAACTTATGTCACTGAATAACATCATACATTCATCACTATTTAATAGTCAATACAGGGACATGTGATGTGATATTTATTCAGTTGTAATGAGTAAAGTTTAAGCCTAATCAATTAGAAACAATGCAATAGATTGTCATTATAATTTAATGTATTGTAAGAAGGTGCTTGATCCACATCTTGCTTCTCAGCGCTTGGTTTATACTGTAAGTGTTGTGTTGTTTGGACCATAGCATTAAATCTTGTATGTGGCTCATCTAAAATATTAAGTTTTTTTTATTTTTTATCATTCCTTAAATGATAAAGTTGAATTGAAATTCGAATATACAGACATACTGATTAGAGTACTCACTCTGTTGTTTCTCTTTCCAGCAGTTGCTCTGTAGATGGTCTATGTAATCACTCTCGATGGTCTTCTCCAGCTCATCCAAAGCTGCTCCATGATATTCTTTCTCGAAGCTCTTATCCACATAATACTGTACGCCCAAATGCTGCGTCTCCCGGGACACTACCAGTCCCATAGACCTGTAAAATAAGAGGATGTTGTAGCAGTGTGATCACTACTGAAACCAAATCATTCCCAAATGCATACAGTAGCACAGTCTTATCAGCCATACCATAATGACAACCTGCCTAATACTGAGGGTAAGTCCCCCTTTAGCCACCACTACAGTGATGCGCTGTGTGTTCTGACACCTTTCTGTGCGAATCAGCATTTACCTTTTGAGCAATTTGAGTTGCAGTAGTCTACTGTGTAGTAGCCGGACTACACAAGCCAGCCTTCTGGTTGCCCATGATCCTGTCACCGGTTCAGTGATTTTTCCTTACGAGGATCACTTTTGGGACATCCTGACTACTGCAGCCCAGGAACATCTCACAAGAGCTGCAGTTTTGGAGTTGCTCTGACTAAAAAACAGTAATGCTGATTTTCATAGTAAGGTGTCAGAATACACAGTGCATCACTTTTGGTTGCAGAACGGGGGACCTACTCAATATTAATCAAGTGGTCATAATGTTATGGCTGATGGGATTGTACGTCATTCAAAATTCACAATATGATGTCTGTCTGTATCAATCATGTATGCTGTAATCCCATTGTCACTTAGTGAGGTCTAAGGAAAGATCAGACTCACGGTTTGTAGAAAAGGCTGTAAGGGGGGTTAGTAGCCATCAGCTGGGTTATTATAGAGATGAGGATAAGCACCAGGACAGGCAGAAGCTGGAGGAAGACTGTGAATGTATTCTAAAAAAAAATAAATTCAGTATAAAAAAAGAAAAAAGTATTAAAGTATTCAGTATTAAAAAGAAAGTTCTTGTAATTGATTGTATAAAGAAGACTCTGACTATGCATTAGGAATGCTTTTCAAATCTGCCATAGTCATACTCGTCTTTTCTTTTTTTTTGCTCTGTCACAGCTCCTCATACACTTCACCAAGCAATGTGCACTACCAAACACGTGGTACAAACATAAGTTGAATTGTGAGGTGTCTTGAGGACAAAGCCAGAGGCATGTCACTTGTTTCATTACTAAATTTTTCTAAACAGTCTACTGACTGGAATGGCACTTGGAATAGACTTGTGTCGTGTCTATTTTAAGCCAAATATTTCCCCTGTTGTGAACCTCTAGGAGGCTTTGAACACTGGATGTGGGTGGGGTAGAGCTATCAGAGCAAAAATTTAATTGTTCAGGAGGATTAAGGACCAAGTTTGAAAACAGAGTGATAAAGAACAGGAATGAGCTGGTAAGAAGATTTATTAGTGATGACACGGAATGTGACTGACCTGACTGCGGTTTTCCTGTACTTCCTCCTCCCGTCTTTCATACGTACGGCGTCTGCGTGGCTGGTAGAAATGGGAATAGGAAGCTCCTCTGTTTGTATACACATGAATGTTGCCTGTAGAAATGCAAAAAAATTCAATTTATACAATATTGAACAAAGCTCATGCATTAAAAAAGACAATATTCTTATGCTGCAAAAACCGCATTACCATAAAAGATGTTTTTATTTTGCAGAATGCTTGCATTGTAGATAAAATACACCACTAAGATCCAAGTTTGAATCTAAGTATTATCCAGTTTGGTTTATGTCCTGTTAACCTGGTCTCCAATACTGCAGTTTCCTGAGCGAAACGCTTTTCTGCAGCCTTGATCAGTCCAGACATAGATCCTAAAAAGGGCATTATATACCTTGTATGTGGTGTATTTTATATGAGGGCAAGACAAAATACTCTGGCTGTAGAATTTATTTGAATTAAATTTATAAGTGTGCGGACATGCATTGTAATGCAAGATTTCACAGAACTCGGATAGCAGTTCTCTGCGTTTAAGGCGGAGTTCAGGCTTCAGCTCTTCAATAAGCCTTTCACTGTAATGAGCACTGTTGATTGTTGAATCTTTTTTCTGATAATGTTCCAACATTAGCCCTTGAGGATTGCAGAAAACTGTAAGCAAATTTCCAGCTGATGGTTGCCTTTTTCTTGATCTGCAGTTGAGGATGTTTTTGTTCCACACTCTGCCGTTTAATCTCAGGCTCGTAGTGATAAATCCATGTCTCGTCAACAGTAATGATTCTCTTTAAGAAACTTTCACCTTCCTTAGATTATCTGTCCAGATTTTTTTTGGAGACATCAAAATGCTTCTGTTTATGCTTCTCCATGAGTTGATACAGAACAACAACAAAAAAAAACTGTCTCTTTCTCTCTCTCTATATATATACAGTATATATATATATATCTCACTGTAAGCTGCTCTTCTTTTCTGCAAATCACAAGTGAGGAATTCATATTTGCGCTCACTGCAGTTACTAATGAACCGATGTAACCCATTCACTTCTGGACAGCAGTGACTGGGGAGACCTTAAACTAAAAGCGCTGATAAAACATTGCGGTCAACAGATGTTTTAATATAACCAAAGTGTGGATCTTTTTTGGCTCACCCATGTACATACAGTAGACAGGACATATCCAGTTAATAGATTTAGACTAACCTGTTGGAAACCTGCCACCAAAAAAGATGTTAAAGAGCTCTTCTGGTGAGATGTCGGCCTCAAAGTCCCTGTGAAAGGTCCGGTGGTGTGCGTGAGTATAGCGAGGCTGGGCTGAAGAGTGACTAGCTGTCTCTGCAGCACCCTGGTCTCCATACTGATCATACTGCTGCCTCTTATCTGGGTTACTCAGCACAGCGTAGGCATTACCGATGGCTGTCAAAAAGAGCAAGAGGTGTAGCACAGAAAAAAAACTTAGATTATAGCACACAATTTTTTTTTCATCGTACATGATTTAATACAATCTCTTATCATGCATTATGCATAAATCAGAAAGTGGTCCCTTTTGGTACTTTGTAAGTCATTGACTTGTATGGAGTTAAAGAATAATAGGCTAACCTACTTTTTATCTGCAGCACATACTGTACGGATGGAGTGTGATTTCTCATCCGTAGTAAAATGAAATCCTTGCACATGTTAAGCCTACACTTTAACAAATGATGTTGTGGAATGCAGAGCCATACCTTTAAAAGCATCAGTGGCTCCAGGAGCACAGTTCTTGTCCGGGTGAAAGCGTAGAGCGAGTTTGCGGTACGCCTTTTTCAGATCTTCCTCACTGGCATCCTTCGGCACACCCAGTATCTCATAGAAATCTTTACATCGCTGTATCCTGCCAGTTAAAAAAAAAAAAAAAAAAAAAGGGGCTCTGGTTCATTAACAAAAACAAGGCAATGCTATGGGCTAAAAACTGATCATCTTGTATCATGTGTGATGGTAAAAGAACAAACCTGAGGACACCCTGCCTTTGCTCTTCAGTATAGCTCTTTTTGTCATCTCGGGGTGTCTCAGCAGTGTCACTTGCACTGAAACGCTGCTGCCGCCGCCCAGGGATGTCCTCATCTGTGTTCCTCCACCCAGGTGGTGGTGTATACGTACGCTCGAATTCTGGGGCGGCTGCACTGCCATTCTTCACGATAGCATCGATGAGGACTAAATGTTGATAGAGAGGAAGCCAATGACTTTGCACATGAAGTGAATTGGATGTTTTAGTTTTCAATTATTACTATTAGCCTCAACAGGAAATCTCAAAACTGAAAAAAAAAAAAAAAACTCGACAGGTGATCGGTAAATCAGCAAATCAGTTGCATTTCCTCAGCTGAACAATTGAATAATAATGACAACTAACTGATAAGTGCATATAATCATGCTGAAAAAGCTCTCATCCAGCCCGTTCGATCCAATCCCACAGAAAAGCCAATGTAGCACAAATTGCTAAAAAAAAAAAATTAACACTCACTATAATAGAAAGGTATTGGAAGACCAACTGCATCACAGCTCCCTGTGTATGGGGCTTAGCAGGGAAAGAGTTCAAGGGTGTTGATCCGGCCTTCAAATTCCCCAGATCTCAATCTGATTGAGCATCCAAGGAATGTTCAGGACAAACACTCTGATCCACAGAGACCCCACCAAGCAACTTAGAGCATGTAAAAAATTTTCTGCTAACATCCTGGTTGCAGATACCACCGGACACATTCAGAGGTCTTGTGGAGTCATGCCTAGATGGATGAGAGCTGCTTGGGGGCACATGTGGAACCTAAAATCCAGGTGGTTTTAATGTTATGGCTGATCAGTGTATATGTGTAAACTCTACATTTTATTTTTATTTATATTTTTTAATCATGATGCTGAAAAACATTATTGTACTGAAATTGAGTGGGCATCTAATGTTTTGTAGCTTTAGGGTGTGTTCACACATTTCTCTTGGTTTGGACCAAGGCATAAAATTATACATTAATTTTGGTTTGCTAGTATAAAGTCCTGGTTGCTGGAATTTTCTAAATCAAACCAAAAGACACAACAGTAGACATTTGCATTATATATGATGGTGTCTTTACCAGCTGAAATCTCATTATAAGTTTATAAAATGTATTGTAACACAATGAAAAAAAAAAACACAAGCAGCCGCACTAACAGAGCAACCGCACCAGAGTTCGTTTTAATCAAACCAAATACAGCAAAAGTAAACACACCCTTAGTTTAATGGTAAATGTCTTATAATTTGACAATACCATGCTATTACAATACCGCTGCTTAGGGTTAAGTGAATGGAAAGTAGGGATGCATGGGATGCAAACTGAATATCAATTCTCAGAGCTCATATCAGCCATAAATGCTAGTAAGGATTGATTTTTTTGGTACTTTGTACTACAACCCATTGTTATGTTGACACAACTTTGTCGCTGAAAATTGGCATAATGTCGCCTTTCAAACATTTCTGATCTGCTTGTGAGAGCCTTACAAATGGCAAAATATGATTCAGAATAACTTAGGACCTGCGTAAACGTTTTTCAGTCAGCAACTACGTTCAAAATTGCTGAGTGGGAGAATTTTGTAGGAACAGTTGCGATATCTTCTGTAACGTGATTTAATGAAATCAGATAAACAACAAACACTTTTCTACAATCTTAAAATATTTTATCATTGAAAAATCTCAAATGTACACAGGTCATTTGTGTGTTCTCTCCTACATCAAGCCAGAATATAGCCAGATCAGGAAAATGTATCGGTTTATTAGTTTACTTAACTTATCGAAAAAAGTTACCAGTTCGTTTTATTAACCATGGGGGATTAAACATACACCAGATCTTAAATGTTTGGCGACTGGAAACAAGTCTGAGGACCTAGCGGACAGTTGAGAAGCGCACTGATCATGAGACATGCCGTAATTAATATCCAGACGCTGCACTTTCTATTTCTGTGCCAGCATGGAGATCCTGAGGCTACTCACCTCGGGCTCGGGTGCTGGGGTATATTTTCTGTGCTTCGTATAACATCTGCAGGGCTTTCTCCCTCTGCCCTGATCTTAGACATAGCTTTGCTTTCTCTATCAGTCTATCCGACTCCTCTTTATCAGATGAAAACCCAGGCATCTCTATAGCGGCTTTAGATAACGCTGCTGCTTAGCTTGCTGCTCTGTAACACGGACACCCGGATGACAGCTGCAGTGACAGGATGAAGAAAACTAGCTCTAATTATAATAATACTGAAACTTAGGGAAATGTTATTCCCCCTAAACCAAGATAACGTTAATAAAGTAATACGTTAAGTTAAATGTGCAAACGCGGGCGGATATAAGCAAGAAATGTTGCGCGGAGAAGCCGAATAGCTTACAGGCTAATATCAGCTAGCTAGCAGGAGGCTAGTTTCCGATTTTCGGAAACATTACAACTGTTTTAAATGCTGACGCCGTCACGCATTTCACTACACGTATTGTTACGTAATCTACTCGGAATAAAAAAAATCTACAAAACTCAATTTTACATCTTGCTTATTTCTCTCCAAATATTACCGTGCTATAAGCGAGACTATGAAGTGCCTTAAATATCGGCAACTAGCAACCGCCATTGCTAACCGGAAAAAATGGAAGCACCGTAACGACCAATAGGATGTTTTAGCGTATGACGTCACTTCCTTTGCGTTGCGTGGTAACGCAAATTGTTACCCGAAGTCATGAAGTAAATTTCTACATATGAGCCACTATTACTAGCTCTAACAATGCACATGGTTTGTGTGTCTATAATTGCTCGGATATTGTTGTTGTAAGTTATTGTGTTGTTTTTATTTTCTTTAATGGAGTCGGCCAAACACAGTGTTGGTGCTGATTATATGTTATAGACATAATACAGAGAAAATGTGCCAAAGAAGCTTCTTCTAAAACATGATGCAACATGGAAGTGACCTGTCTTGCTTCCTTAAAAATTTCAAGTTGCTAGCTTCAGCCAAAATATCTTCTGGAGAGATGATTTTTTAATGTGCCCCCTAAATGGGCATGTTTCAGCCGTATACTCTCTTGCTTCGAACAATATAATTTAAAATGCAAATTATTAATATTTCAGCTTAATGTAAGGTTCAGCTATCTCTTTTGAGAGAGAGAGATAGAGAGAATGAAATAGATCTAAAACAACCGTTAGAAGCAACACCACTACTTCTTCTTTGTTGAAATCCAGTAGACTACATTACTGCCAACTCTAGGTGTCATTCTCCCTGATCTTCCCAGTCTCTTAAAGCCAATTTTCCAGACCAGGTTTCCTCAGATAAGTGGAATTCCTCAGTCTTATGCTTCCTCCACTGATCTTGTCCTCCTGCATATATTTCCTGCATGAGAGTATCACGTTCATGGCATTCCTCACAAAGTCCCATTGGGAGTTCACCTACTATAAGTAGAGTGCTATTAAGGTTGCTGTCTCTAATTCTTAATCTGATAATTAATACTTCCTCTTTCCGACCCCCCCCCCCCCCCATCATATCTATTTTGTCCTGTATTAAATGCAAATGTCTAACTTTTGGTTCATTATCCCACTTCTGTCACCACTGTTGTCTGGCGTTTTCCCACACTATACCTTTCCCCTTTGACTTTGATAATTTGATATTGACCTCAGAATCCTTTTTTTTTTGGTTGCTTCTTTTGGCAGGTCGTCTGCTCTTTTATTTCCCCTGTTACCAGAATGGGTTGAGACCCACAGGAAAGAGACATACTTCCCTTGCCTAAATATTCTTGAGTTAGCTAACAAGATTTCATACACAAGATCCCAGTGGCTTCTTGCTGTAACTGCATTAATGTTTGTAAGTGCTGCTACTGAGTCACTACAAATGACTGTATTTCGGTGGCTACCCTTCTCAGCCCTTTCTGGTGCCATCAGTAATACATATAGTTCCACAGAACATACACTTAGACAGACTGTCTAGTCTAATTTGTAACTAAGTACTGTAACTGCAGCTCCGGTTTTCTTTGATTCCTGGTCCTTAGAACCATCTGTGACTGACAGCTCTATCGGCCATCACAGCACAGTATGCGGATAAGGGCATTGTGCTTTCTGATTCCTTATATGGTAACACTTCCTACAGCCTATGTTCAGATGAATATACATACAAACAGCTCATTTCTGCTGGAACCCTTTGTCTAAGCGGAAAAGGCTAATGTGTTTCCTATCGCCTGTCTGTCTCCGGGTATCTGTATGACCTCTGTGTTAATGACTGGTGTACCAAACTATTTTTTTTTCTTTTAACTTATCCTAAAACTCAACAATTTGTGCACTCCTTTTAAGCCTAACAAAAAGGTAGTTATAAATACTGCCTCAATAACAGGTCTGCATCTAAAATATTTAGTATTTTGTACCCTTTTCTGAGAATATCATCTAAACTAGCACAATATGGACTTTCTCCTATCATGTCCATTCAGTTTTCACTTCCTGCCCTCCAGATTGATATACGTCAGTCATGTGATCGCATACACCCTATAGAAAAGCTCCACCATTGCCCATATGTTGTATTTCCAACTGTTCCTGTATGATTGACCTGTATGATTCAACTGTATGATTGAACTGCATGCTGCGTTCAATCATAGATTCAGATGTAATATTTAAAGTAAATAACAAATATTTGGAACGTAACAGAAAAATGTAGAGACAACATGAAGCTTTATTGTCTTTTATTTTGATCTCTGAGTCCAGACCAAAGCAGTCACAGGAACAGAGGTAATTGGAACTATTCAAGCATCAGACATTCGGCGTTCATTAGCTTAGCAAAATTAGCTAAATGATCTTTTAATTTTGCCTATACAATGCAACTGTAAGACAAACTGTACGAAAATGTAGAACTGTGTCATTCTAATGATATTTTGATCTGCTGTTGCTGAAAAGAGGAATGGAAAAGAGCTTTGTTTCAGTGCATCAAAATGAGTCCTAGTCTGATTCGGATCTACAAATCTTCATTATCAAGTGCTGTACTGTAAATGGAGGAGATCCGTAGTGAATCCGTGTCTGTAAACAGAAGAGAACAATTATCCAAATCCAGGTCAAGACCATTAGTTGATGTTCACATTAAACATGAGAATAGGTGACAACATCTCCGCACAATCTTAGCAACGTTTATTATGGCATGGCTGTTGGTTTCAAATGGGTTGGTTTGAACACCTGTAGTATATATATCCTGTATACTGTATGTATATGATTGTGCATGATGGTTGTCATGAACCCTTACCAGTGTCTGTGTTTATTGTTCTCATGGAGACTAGCATGATGCTGTCCCTCTCTCCGATGTTGCTTATATGGCTATAAGAACATTGAACAAATAAATTGCAAATATAATTACACTCGATGATGATCTGCTTCCATATGTTGAAAATGCATCTTTAAAGCTTTAGTTCATACCCTTCTGATACCACCGAGCCATAGCTTTTGACACCTACAGGGTAGATAAAAACTTCATTATTTCCTAATACACACACAAACCCACCTACACACATGCACAGTACATAGCATCTCACCCTCTTCTTTTGTATCATGGCACCGTCCTCTGAAGTTAACAGCTGTTACCAAGATCACCATAACAACAATAAGAATGAGAATGAAGCTCATCACACCTGTGCGAAAAGAGGAAAAAAAAAGTTACAAAAGTGAGTTTGAAAGATATCTCTGAACAATCCTGATTCCATGATGCCAGGTGCAGCCTACCGAAGGCCAACGTGGTGAGCCCATCGTCTGTCGTCGTTGCATTCCCTACACATAGATCAGAATACATTCAGTACAATGGATGTACTTGGATTTGACTTGACTAGACATTTCTTGGAAAATAATCAACACACTTCTTCCTTATGGGTCATTTATTACATGGATTCCCCATTTCCCCAAAATCTTTAATCACAAGTACAGACCATTTAAATTTAAGTTATCAACATTATTATCTATATATTAATAATATTATCCCACTGCATCCCACTATAATTTCCAGACTGTCAATTTGCCAATAGGAACAGTATGTTTACCTGGTAAGGTGTTAGAGCCATTAGATGCACTTGTTGTATTAAAAGAAATTTTCCCCTTTGAAACTAAAATGTGAAGAAGTAAAACAAGAAATTGATTGATGAAAATGTTACATTACATATCAAACCACAACATGATGCAACACACACAGTCATGTTCAAAAGGCCGTACCCTTTTTAAATTCGATGTGTTTTTGTGTAAGAACATAATCAAAATCATCTGATCATTGCAGGTCTTAGTATTAGACAAATAGGCATATACAACCTGGCTGTGTGTTGGAAGTGTGTTAACTCAGTGCCAAGAGGGAAAGACATAAGCAATGGTCTTAGAGAAGCAATTGTTGCTGGACATCAATCTGGAAATGGTTATGAAACCATAAAAAAAACTTAATAGATCTACAATTGATAGTGAGAAAGATTATTCATAAGTGGAAAGCATTCAAGACACTTCCCAAATGTCTCACCCAGCACACTGACACCAAGGTCTGACCGTGCAATGCTCAGAGAAATGAAAACTAAACAAAACAAAACAAAAAACAAGAGCTACATCTCAGACCTTACAGGCCTCACTCAAGCATGCTAAATGTTAAAGTTCATGACAGCACAATTAAAAGAAGACCGAACAGGTACAGTTTGTTTGGAAGGGTTGCCAGGAGAAAGCCTCTTCTGTCTAAAAAAAGAACATGAAAGCACAACTGGAGTTTGCAAAACTGCATTTGAACAAACCACAAGGCTTCTGGAATAAATGGACTTAACTGGCCTTAATGTAAAGTGCCATGTTTGGTGGAACCCAAACAGGATTTGGTTTTCACCAAACATGCAGCACCACATACCCACTGTCAGGCATGTTGGTGGAGGGGTGATGAACCGGGCTTGTTTCGCACTCACAGGACCTGGGCACACCAGTAAATCTACATCAGAATAGCTGAAAAATATAAGCAAAAGGTTTGGAATGGCCTAGTCAAAGTCAAGAACTCAACTACAGTGGCAGGACCATAAGAGAGATGTTCATAAACGAATACCCAAAAACCTTGATGTCCCCCCCCCAAATACCTACAAACTGTTGAATCATGGGTGGTACTTAGTATTGGCCACATTTTTACTTTTTGATGGTTTAAAAAAATATTTGTTGTGTTTGTCTGAGGTTGCTGTTGCCTAATACTGAAACCAGCTACAATCAGACAAATGTTTATGCTATACTTTTATTAGATAAATAGCCATAATAAGCTAGCGGACATAAGCCATAACATCAACACCATTGCCAAGTGAACTGATAAAGATCAATCACCAACTATAGTTGTAAGCTATACATATGTTATATGTAAGCTGGTTACACAATCATGGATACTCAAGCTTCACCCATGCCTGTGAGGACCACGGGCCAACCCGTCCGCTATGATCGCACAGAAAAGCCAATACAGGACAAAACAGAAAGGCACCAGAACATTTAGTGCACACAACCCAATGCGCACGGAGCCCAGCATGTAAAGTGCCCAAGGCTGATGACCCTCTCACCAAACTCTACAGATCCCAAAGCGCCAGACAAACAAATCCGACCCATGGGGCCCCCAGCTCGCAAACCACAGAACCCAAAGAATCCACCGTCAACATGCTGGTACCAGGCACCACAGCATACCGCCAGATGTGCTTCAGAGCCAGCCCTGACAAGCCAGAGCAACCCCTGTGGCACAAGGGGAACTCAACCTCAGGTTAATGGTTTTAATGTTATGGCTGATCAGTATACTTATCTTTAATTACTTAAATGTATCACATAGCAATATCTATCTTTAACGACCCACAACTATTTAAAAAATGAAGAAGCAGGCCGACCCGTACCAACAGCTAAAATGTTTTCGATCAACAATATGAAGAAAATGAAGAGAATTAAGAGACTATGTTAACCTCAGCTAAAATGACCAAGATATTTGTATGCAGCTTAAATCACATACAACCTGCATGTTGTATTACCTGCATTCGTACTGGACTCAGTTACAGGACTTACAGTTGATGCATTTTTGCTGGTCACTGTAGAAACAATAAAAAAAAAACTTAATTACAATTTATTTCACTGTAATATGGTCATTTGGAAAATGATTTTAAACAATAAGATGGCATCCTCCTATGATGTTAAACATGGTGATGGAGCAGACAAGCGATATTACAAAATGCTTTTCTGCAAGATCTGATTTCTACCAAGATAGTCTCCAAATTCTCATATGGCTTCTTTAGTCTAAAACTGACCAAACTCAATTTACCCCCAGACAAACCAATTCCTCTGAAATATGGTCGATCTGGACACATCAGACCACACGACCTTTTTCATTGCTCTAAAGTTGATCTCTATGCTCAATTCTACAATTCCAGTAATTCAATGCACAATTCCAGTAAATTTAGCAACCTCCTTAGTTGTTTTCTTTGCTTAACTTTGGTCCAATAATTAGAACTTTCTAAAACACAGTAATATCTTTTTTTTTTCATGACCATGGCTGGCTCACGTCTTCCTCACTGCATTAATTTGATTTAAAGAAATACAGTGCTCTCTCACTCACTCATCCTCTGGCCTACAGCCAATCCCTGGTGGCACAAAGTGGGGTACACCCTGTTCAGGGTGCCAATCCATTGCAGGGCACACAAGTGCATTCACACACACCACAGGCAATTTAGAAACACCAATCATCCTACTCGTCCTACTCCCCAGAGTACCCAGAGGAAACCCACCAAGCACGAGGGGAACATGCAAATTCCGTGCATGAAGACCTAAGCCGGAACTCGAACGCTCGACCCTGGATTCGTGAGGCCACAGAGCTAACCACTACGCCCATAGGACACCCATTAATCCAAGTATTTCCTTAAGTATTTGCTTATTTAAATCGAATTAGATTCCAGAATTTGAAATTTGTAACAATTTCTGAAATGAATGACAGTTCATGATGCCGTATAGGTTTATAGATATAAATCTTGGTCGTTGATATGATTTGTTATTAGCGTACAGAAAGTCCGCATCCAACCAGCTTGTCCTTACAAATGAAAATAATAATGAAATATCATTTAAGAGTCATTTTTTATCACTAAACTATCTGTAAATTAGATACAAGAAATTTGATCTAGAGTTGATCTAGAGTGATCTTTAAATTGTACATTTTAGTCCCAGGGATTAGTCTAAAGCAAGATAATAAAGTTCTATCATTAAGCATGTTTCAGACTTACCTGCGACAAGTGACACAGGCACACAGAGGAAAATGAAAGGAGATAAGAGCCGACCCATGGCTTAATCCACAGAGTTTCAGTGCTGCTATAAAATGCTGACTATTAAAGGTCACCAGTCATAGATGTGCATTAAAAGAGACAATAGAGTTTAGTTCTAAAGTGTGCACACGTGAACGAGCCCACCACAACGTGCAGCTCCTGAGCAACTGTTTCCTGTGCTTATGGGAGGAATAAGATGGTGCAAAGTATGGTTGTATCCTGGTGATTTACTGTTTGTGCGAGTGTAATTGTGCCCAATCCTAGTTGGAGCAAGAGACTGCTATGGCCCTGACTGTGACCCACACCTTCCTGCGAAAGAATAGGAGGAAGCAGATGTCGTGTTCTCATGGAAAAGCAACTCTCTGGCCCTGTGTTTGTGTTTCAGCCTGGCTAAGAGGGAGTGGTTTCTCTGAAAAAACAGTGAAAGAGTCAGGAGCGACTCATGCTCATACTGTAGATAGGACATGTCGAAATGTTACCGTATAATACGCGACTTGTGCTAAATGCTACTGATGCTTTTAGAGCGACTCCAGGACACATTGTTGAGACTCAGCAGGTTGCGAATGAAATATGAATGAACCGAAAAGATGCGTTCTGGTTTAAAAGCCAGTAAACCATTTCCCTTATTTGAGCAAACTGAACATCTCTAACATACCTCCCTGTTTGTGACCTCACCACATTCATAAAGAAACATGGCACATTTCCATCTATCAAATGTACAAGTTCCAAGAAAAAAATCTTGGAAAAATCTTTCAAACAGCAGGTGTTGTATTCGTAGCTGTCCCGACTCTCCCCGGCCCTCCACTCATGTACAAAATGTTCGCACTGCAAGTGGGGCAATGTGATACCTGCCCAAACGGGCCCCAAATTAGTGCTTCCCTTTTTAGATGTATTGTCCCTGTTTTTTTCTCCCTAATTTAGTCAGTGGACCGTGGACAGTTCCCACCTGTCAGACAGCTGTCCCTAATCACATGACAGCTCCCAATCAGAGATAATGAAAAGGAATGGGAAGCCAACCAACCACTTTTTTTTTTTTTTTTTTAACTGCTGACCATGCAACCACGGGGATCGCCGCAACACACTCGGAAGCGAGCTCTATGTGCCCACTTACTCCATTGGCTAGTGCAGGGGGTCGGCAATCTGCGGCTCCGGAGCCGCAAGTGCCTGTTTCATCCCTCTGCAGCAACTCCCTGTGGCTTTGGAAAATAAATGATGAATATTTCATTTATATGTATTTTATTTTAGTTCATTAGTTTTTTTTTATTTATATGATTCAAAATGTAAAGATTATAGTGATCTTGTAACATTAAAATAAAATGTGTTAAATCGCATCCCGAACCGCTGATGTGCGACACCCGGCTGAAGCAGACAGCATTTTTGGTTTCTGCGGGTGGATAATTGAAGTTTTTTATTTGAAATAGACATTGAGTATTTTATTTTAAAGTAACCTTCAACCCAGCATCTTTTTTTTTTTTTTTTTTTTTTTTTTCGGAGTACAAAATGTGTTTGTTGCATGCAGACATTTTGTTTTCTCTGTAGCAGTTCACTGATTTCAGAGATGCAACAATCTATAGTTTTTTTTTAATACATAAAGGTAAAATGCAGTGTTATCATCATTTTAGATATCTCCCCGTGTTTTCTTTTCAGGGGAAAAAAGGTCCCCCAACACTTGGGAACTCAAATTTCCAATTTTGTACCTTTAACTTTCTGACTCTATTGTAGTGTAATATCTAGAAATGTAATCAAATCTATCTTGTGAATCCTTATATCAATAAAATAGCAACATGTAGTTAATCACTTGAATTAAGAAATTAATATTTTAATAGGACATGGGGGTGGCACGGTGGTGTAGTGGTTAACACTGTTGCCTTGCACCGCCAGGGTCCGGGTTCGATCCCCAGCAAAGGCTCGATTCCCGTCTCTGTGTGCATGGTGTTTGCATGTTCTCCCCGTGCTTGGTGGGTTTCCTCTGGGTACTCCGGTTTCCTCCCACAGTCCAAAGACATGTAGGTTAGGCTAATTGGCGTTCCCAAATTGCCCGTAGTGTGTGTATGTGTGTATGTGTCCTGCAATGGATTGGCACCCTGTCCAGTGTGTACCCTGCCATGTGCCCTAAGTTTCCTGGGATAGGCTCCAGGCCCCCCGTGACCCTGAATACAGGTTTAAGCGGTATAGATGGTGAGTGAGTGAGAGAGGACATGGGTGGGGTTGCAAATTAAGACATTAAGATAAACACTTGCTGAATGTCTGATATATAGTTAAGCAATGTCACACAAGAGGGAGTGCTGTTGTGCTGGATATCAGCACGGCTGGGACAGCCCGAGTGCCAAAAGCATCACTGCCATGCTGATATCCAGCACAACGGCACTCCGTCTCATGTGATTGGTTTTTTTTTTTCAACAGCTCCACAAACACCATTTATAATCAACAGATCATGATTGTTCGTTTAGCCACTTATGTTGCTCTGCAAATGCAGACACTTAACGATGTTAATGTGTGGAACGAGGTAATTAAATGTAATTAAAAGAAACGAAAGCTGAATAGAATAAACCATGGAGGTGGTGGACGGCCCTGCAAATCCTGTACGTTTCTCTTTTTTTATTTCCACTCATTTCAATTTAGAATATCAGCTTAAAGTTAAATCCTAAATAGTGTTAAATGGAAAGCTAGTGCGCAGGCCTCTTTATTAGGGGTTAGAGAGGGATTTGGAATTCAGCCCTGTTTAGCTCAAGGAGGCAATTCAGACGCAATTATTAAGGGTGTATTGTGTTGTTTAAGACGACTTAACATTATCAGATTTATTGTCTTGCTGAAAATGCTTCCGTGTGTTTTGGCTGCTGAGGTCTCCTCGGTATTGCGGACTGTGCTGACCTACTTTCACATATGCTACGACTGACAGGCGATTAACGTGTAATTAATGGTTATTAGGGCACCTGGGATGTGGAGTGATACATGGAGTGAGTTTCACATATAGTTAAACATCCCAGTGCTGTTTCCATGAGTGGTGATAATGGACAGTTATCCAGTTATGCTCTCATTTATCCTCTCATTCAATTAGATTACTCAGATGGCACTAACGGTTGTATAATATAAAATATGGTTGTCCTGCCCCACCTACATCTAGGCATTTGACAGACAACCTTATCCAGAGTGACTTACGTTTTTATTGTTTTTGTCATTATACATATGAGTTAAGGGCCTTGCTCAAGGGCCCAAATGGGACAACAATTTGAACCTGGGACCTTCCGATCTGTAGTCAAACAGGTGAGCTATCCCAGTCCACCCACCTGTCCCCCACCACTGAAAACAGCTACACAAATGCAGGATTTTATAGATAATTAAACCTGGGCCATAATCTCTCGGGGCAAAATATTTCATCCATGCTAAGCAAAACACACTAAACAGAAATAGAATGGTGACCGACACAGTAGTTCATGCATATTTTATTCAAGAGTAAAAAAAGTGATTTGTCCCATAGGGCATGCTTACAATGTGTGTTATCATTTAGGAAGTCAAATGCCAAAACTTAGTTCAAGAGAAAATTGCAAGAAAAAATAGTCACAAGTTAAAATCCAATAAACTCCTTCTCTGAAATAAACCACGTCTGGACCAAACAAGGATCAGAAAACAGTGGAGAAAAAGAACTGTAAGCTAAATCGTAAGAATAAGAAGTATAAGGATATCATCAAGAATTATAATGAGAATATAGTTTTCCTTCAAAGTGAGACACAGGATTTTTCAGCGTGTCCAATTTGTTTACATGTGAATAAACCATGCGATCATGCTTTGGCAGCCTGAATGTTGCTTTTCACTGAGTAATATGTTCATTCACACTATTGAACACACTCTTTACACCAACTGAAAGAAAAAAAAAAAAACCTAAAAAATAAAATTAATAATTCACAAAGGCTTAACTTAACTCAAAAAGAGCATCGGTGCCTGTACAGCAAAAAACAATACAAAAATAAATCAACTGACAAAATAACATAAAAATCAAAAATGAAAAAGAAAATAAACGAAAGACAAGAAAAGATTACAAAAAAATCATTTATATATATATATACTGTATATAGATATAAAAAACAAAGTTGAACTTTACAAATATAATCTGAAGAGGGAAATAATTCAAATCTAATATATTGAAACACATCACAATTATAATTTCACATATCAATAAGGAACTTAATTGCATGCATTGATGCGTTCCATACCACAGATGCTGTTAAAAATTGTCCTCGATATTGTCCATCATTTATTAATAATATATTTATATATGTATATATTTATACTTATATATAGGTTCATTCGACTTGCGAAACATACTATGTGCATTCTCTCTCGAGTTACAGGCAGGTGAGAAACAATCAGGTAGGTGGTGCCAAAAGGTCAAATTCCAACTGGTTAACCCCCCCCCCTCCCCTAAACCCCCCTACGTCCCCTTCCCTCCCTATCATCGAGTGTGCACCCCACACAACAGCCGCTAGGGTAGTCCACATCCAACATACGCAAGCTCCCTACACCTTACATCCACGCAGCGTTATGGCATCTTACCAAAATAAATCAAATCAAATCAAATCAAATCAAATCAAATAAATAAATAAATAAATAAATACTCAGGTAAGATTGCATTGCAAGTAATAAAATGTACATATTTTTCTCTTTAAATGTCCTTTCTTAGAAACATTTCATTTTTGCATCACTTCAAATTTCAGATTTCGTTAATACTAGTAGCAAAACATGTCAAACAGTGCGATCGTTTCATTACGAGATGGGCTCATGAAGAAAACTCATCAATTGAAATATTGAAATGTGTCCGTGTGAGTGTATATGTGTGTGTGTGTGTGTGTGTGTGTATGTGTGTGTGGCATTGGTACTGGCTGCCACCCCCACCAATGAGCTGCGATGGATCAGGCTAAAGAGTTCTTAATCCCTAGTCCCCGCCCACTTGGTGAATGGGTAGCGTCAGATAGCAATTGATGAAGACACTTTCAGCCCTTGACTGACATTACTCCCCCCACCCCCTCCCGGGCAAAACCCCACCCCCTACCCTGTTCGTCACACCCAAAAGCGGCGAAACTCGTCCGAAATGGCGAGAAACCCGCTTACGGTAAACTGGCAGCGAAAAAGAGCGACGCCTTCCTCCCACATCCGTGACATATTTGAAATTGAATCGTTTGCTTCCCTAATTTGACATAGCAGTAGTGGATGCATACATATAGTTATGTCGTTTGGGTTTGGTTGGTATCAGGAGGCTTTAAAATATTTCAGGTGTTGGCAATATCCTGCCAACAGTGGCAAGGGCTTGGGCATGCGGTCACTGCAGGTGGCCGCTGCATCACTGGATGTTGCTGTTGTCGTCGGTACCATTGGCTTCGGACATGTTCATTTTGCCCATGGAGTGACCGACGTGGTTAACGCCGTCTTTGCGGGGAGGCATGCGCTCGTTGATGCGGTCTAGACCTTTAGCCTCCTCGAAGCTGCTGATCTTGTGCTGTGGAGAAAAGCCGCGGATGGCTGTGGAAAGGCACAGATCACAATGAACACCAGAACAACGGCTGTATAATGGAACCATTCTGTCAAACCTGCATTGTGTAAGTTATAGTGCAATATATAAGGAATTTTTTTGCCTCATCATATCAATGATTACCCAATATTTTTAATTGCATAGCCATATCTGCTACAAAGGTCCCTGTTAATGTTGTTACTATAAAAATTATTACATTTTATAGCACAATATAAAGCTGTTACAGAAAATGATTCAACACCTTCACGATTAATCAATATAAAAAAATAATCATCAGTGCTGTTATATAAAAAAATGATTATATATACTGTATATACATATTGTACTGTGTAGAATTCTTGAGCCAATCCCGGTTTCTTCATACTGCATTAAAATAAATTATGTAGATTAACTAAAACAAATGGGAACATCCGGCGTAAAAACCTGTGCCAAGTTGTGTGAGGATCGGGTGATCTGCTGTGGCGACCCCTCGACAAGAGCTGAAAGACTAACAACAGCAACTTAAAGAAATGGGAACTAATATTTTACTGCAACACGCTGCAAAGTGCCTCAAGACACAATTTATAAATTGGTTGTTTATGTAACAACCTCAGCAGCAACCTCATTTCCCCTCTCGTCTGTTCCACCCACTCAGCATTCAGCATCACCAATATACTCATCACTGGCCTAATTATTTCTTATCATCTGCAGCCGTTTCTCACTGGTTTCTGTCTAAAGTTAGCAAACAAAAACCATTGCTTTGAAACTGGTCAGGTACAGAGACTGGACTGACAACAAGAGGCAAAAATTTGGTAAGAAGAAAAGAGCCAAAGAAAAAAGTCCTTCAGGAAGCCTGGAGCACTATTTCTAAGACTACGTAAAAAAAATGAGGAGTGGCTCAGGACTTTTGCACAGTACTGTATATATTGGAGGAAAACATCACTTTATCATTCCTAAATTGTTATGTTTTGCAACTCATTTAATTCAACAGTTTTTTTTTAAATACATTGGATTTTATGAATACTTAAAGAATACCCAAGTTCCTAATTTCTTACAAACCCAACAAAAACGTTATGTGATATGTACTGTATTATCCTGTACTATATACATACAGTATATACAGAAACCTAGTAGGAGAAATGTTTTGACACGTTTATTATATTAGTTATTATATTAGTAATTATATTATATTACTCTTACTTTTACTCTTACTTTTACTTTTTTCCCCCACGACTATCTACTGTATCTTCAAGAATAAAATGTTATGTACAGGCTAATTGTAGGGAAAAAAAAAAAAAGAATGGAGCTTTCAAGACTCACTGAACAATCGTTACTCAGGATATTAAACCCATTTCCCCTCTATCATCTGTATTCAATCAGGCCTTTTTCCTTTTTGGAGAGGAAATAGCCATCAGTTCCCTTTCCATGTGAGGTGTGCCTGCTTTAGAGCACGAGAGGTTGTGGAAGAGGCTAACACACTCTGGTTGGCTGGGAGTTCCTGAGAGGTCCAGTTACCACATGCTACACTCACAGTTGCCTTGTGAGAGGACGAGAGAAATGCAGCGCTTAACATACCGACTGGAGTAAATCATGCGTCTGTGTCAGACACCATCTCAAAACATCATGCATTCTTCAAAGTGGATGTCCCTATTCTCGCTACTGTTATCGCCGAGAAAGGGCATTGTAAATATCTGGTGTTTAATTCCTTGGACCACAAAAAAAAAAGAGGTCTGAAAATATGCTTGTGCACAATATACTGTACGTGAGCTACAATATTTTACTCCAGACTCACTAAACTCACAATGGCATAAAACATCCGTAATTGTACGGATGCAACCAAGCTTAAAGAAGCAGTTTGCAATTTTCTAAGAAGAGTCCTCCTCGGCCCGTAAATGGAAAATAATAACAGTTTTCCTTCCTCTGAACCGACCGCACCTTTTGCCTGGAAACCTTGCCTTTTAAGGAAAAGCGGTCCAGCTAAACTCTGTTCTGAACGTTGGTGTGGTCATTTTCTGGACCTGAAAAAAGTCTGAGATCAAGAAAACCAAGAGCTAGTCAATGGCGATATCTAAAAGTGCTGCTTCCCTAGAAAGTAGTAGTAGTAGTAGTCTTGGAACACATGAAAAAAAAAAAAGTCACAAACTGCAACTTTAAAATGGTTCCCAGATATGTCCCTTGCCCTTTCTTGGACCTCAATGAGACCTCAATGCATTGCTCCTCTCTGTGATTCCTCTACACTGCTTGTCCTACTGTTTGAATGTGAGTTGGTTATGGCTGTGCAACAGCTGACACTAAGCCCAGACACATGTCCTGGATTTACCTTCGCCGTCACTTGCTTCCGTCTCGATGGCTTCGATGGCTTCGATGGTGGCTGGGGGGAGAGGAGGGGACCTGGTTACACTCGAACAAGCCATGCATACGGCAGTAAGGCACAGGCAGCGGTAGTGCACCAGTAGCGGCGACTCTGCGAAATGCATGCACGCCAACCAGACTATGGAGCACGGAGCCAGTCAACCCCTCAGGCACACACACGCGTTCCTGGACGCCTTAACCTGCCACAGACTCACAGACGCTCACCTCAACCCAGTTTACCCACCGCGGGGAAACCGACCCACTGCGGTCCAGGCTTTGGGGTCGCTCATAGTGCATAGAGTAGTATAGACAGAAGAGCACCCCAAAGCCTGGAGTCTGTCAGAGGATACAGAGAGACGGATGGAGAGACAGGTGGAAGAGACGGGGACAGGTTTAGAAAAGTGCCCAGAGACCCCAGTGTAGGCTTGTATGCTCACCGCTCTGCAGAGTTTGTTTGCCCCCGGACAGCACACCGCTGGGCAGCATGCCAGTCGGGGTCAACCCCTTCAGCGTCAGGACGTTCTCGCTCTCCTCTCTGTGTACAGCCAGATAAATATACACAAACTCTCATAAGTCTCTCCCAGACCTGAGACATTTCTTGAACATTAACATACTGAAAGTGACTCAATTACTGAAAGTCCTTCACATACCTGAGCACCGAGAACATCTTGGCCATCTTGCCGATGGCACGGATCTTGTTCTTAATCACCTCTTTCCGCGCAGCTGCTGCGTTGGCTGTGGGCGGACAAAAGATTTCACACTATATTGCCAAAGGGAAAGTGATTTAAATGCAAGGCTTGCTGGGAGCACATCGTGAACTCCTTAAGAACACCGTGAGCTCGCGTTGTGCTCAGGAAGATTCTGAATACAGAGCTATAAAAGTCAAGGCGAACATGAGGTAAGACGGAGTGCGGAATTTAATGGCATTAGCTTACCATCAAAGATCTCGTCTCCGTCGTTCATTAGCTCATCATCGGAGCAGATGCTCAACACATTCACCAGCATCTCTGTGACTGCAGGAGAGCGTTAATGGATAATCGGGTCATGTATATATCGTTTAGTGTTTTTCATTTGTGCTGTAGATGACTGAGGGAGAAGATTTACCTTTCTCTCCAACGAAGGGCAGAGACCAGGTGAAGACGTCCATGAAGTTCGGCAGCCAGTAGGGGTGGGGGGAGCAGTTAAACTGTCGAATGTTCATCACGTTGTTCTCGTATTTCAGGACAGCCGCTGCCATGGGAACACGAATACCCACATTGACACATTGAGAAAAGTTAACTTTCCGGAAGGTAATGCAAATCACAAGTGGTTTGTTCTTGATTGTTAGGAAGCAAGTGATCGGGCCTTACAAAAATTATCCAGTTCAATCTTAATCTCAGGTTTCTATGAAAGGTGTGTCATACTGTATGTTCACCTTTTTTACTCACTCACTCACTCATCGTCTTATTCACTTATCCTGTATTCAGGGTCGCAGGGACTTGGAGCCTATCCCAGGAGGCTTAGGGCACAAGGCGGGGTACACCCTGGACAGGGTGCCAGGCCATCGCAGGGCACACACACATACATGCACTCACACACTACGGACAATTTGGGAACGCCAATTAGCCTAATCTGAAGGTCTTTGGACTGTGGGAGGAAACCGGAGTACCCGGAGGAAACCCACCAAGCACGGGGAGAACATGCACACAGAGACGGGAATTGAACCTGGCCAGGAATCGAACCCGCACCCTGGAGGTGCAAGGCGACAGTGCTAACCACTACACCACCGTGCCGCCTCCTTGTTGACTCATCTTTGCAAAATGTATGATTTTTTTCTAATTATCAATTAGTAAACCATGGACTTGACCAATGGTTGGTTGCAATGACCCCTGACTTCATACGTTGCTTAGGATCCCAAGATCCTGCAACCGACAGGCGCACACGCTCACACACAACAGGTTATTTCGAAACACAAATCAGCCGACAACATATCTTAGGAGTGTGAGGGAGATGAGTTACAAACCCCCAACCCTGGAGGTGTGTGGTGACAGTGAGCCACCACACTGCAATACATATCATTTATTACTAATGATAAATACTGATATTAAACAATAAATACTGTAGCATGCTGAGAACAGTATTGATTACAGTAACATGGTAACATCTCTGTCCCTGCCAGTCTATGAATATGTGTGTGTTTTCCGTTGTACTGTAAAAAATATCCACTAGATGGCCTCTTCTGACGCCTGAGCTACTGACCCTGTTCCATCAGGAGAAATAAAGCCACATGGATGGAGTCAGTGAAGCTGACAGCCTCTCCCACCCACACATCTCCTCCATCCTACTCTGTTTATTGTAGATAACACTACACGCGCGCACACACATACAACACATCGAATGCAGTCAGATTTGTCAATATTCTCTAGACAACTTGCTCCGGCTCGGTGTTTCCAGCATTTTATGGATTCAATAGAATATCGAATAGAATCTGCACATGAAGGGGTAGACTGGAGACACTGAGAAATGCTAGTTTCACCCACCTTTGTTGTTGTAAACATCAAGGTAGTTTGGTGCGGAAAAGATAGTGATTAGGGACGGGAAGCCGGTGGTCTGACTCTTCCTGTACATCCGGTATCTGTGACCAAACAAACCACACCGACACAAAGATAGAGTGGCAAGATGCCAGGGGGACTAGTCACCAAATGAATGGAAATAATCATAGATTGAGGAAGGGTGTGTGTGTGTGTGTGTGTGTGTATGCGTGTGTGTGTGTGGTTCTGAGTCAGAGTGTGTCTGCATACATACCCTGCATCTTGTGCTTCATGTGCTCGGATGACTGAGAGCAAATTATTATTCTGTAGGAACTCACACACTGCTGGATAACTGTAAGGCAGAATGAGAAACAGAAAGAGCATGCATGTAGTTTAGGCTGCGGTCAGCAGGAGCACTGGAACGTGTGGACAAGTTTCCAGTAGGGGTGTGAAAACACCAGACAAAACCCAGAGGTAGAAATATCAGCGCTGTCGGCATGATCTGGAGAAGTCTGACAGTTCTTCAACGTCACACACATTACTCGTGGTTAGAACTGTTCTCTGATATATAATGCGCACCGGACATGTCTCAATACAGTGGAACCTTGGATTATGAGCACAATTTGTTCCGGAAGTGGGCTCGTGGTTCAAAACACTCGTAAACCAAGTCATAACTTCCCATAAGAAATAATGAAAACTCAAATTATTTGATCCACAGCCCCAAAAAATAAATACATAAAAATTATTAATACAATCTATAAAATGAAAATAAAAAAAATTAATCTGCACTTTACCTATAAAAAAAAGTACAAATAAATCCTGACATTAAAATGGTGTTTCCTTTGTATGTGTGTGTGTGTGTGGACTTAGCCCCTTCCCTCGCCTCGTTTTACACCCCACCTCGCTTTTTAAGATTCCCAACAAACACACACACACACACACACACACACACACACACACACACACACACACACACACACACACACACACAACGAAAACACCGTTTTAATAGGAAAAAAAATAAATCTTTCTGACACTGGCATGAGCATATATTACCGGGATCACTTTTTAAGTTTCACAACAAACGCATAAACACAGCAGAAACACCGTTTTAACAGAAAAAAGCAAGACTGGCATGAGCACATACTAACAGAATCACTTAAGTTTCACAACAAACGGACACACAAACACGGAAACACCGTTTTAACAGGGAAAAAAGAAATGAGAAAAAAGGTGAGAGAGTGTCGCTCAGTGTCAAAATAGGAGTGATACATGATACTCGGCGCTCGTTAACTAATACTTGCTCGGTTTCCGATTAAAAATTTTTTTAAAATCTTTGCTCGGTTTGCGGAACACTCGTAAACCACGTTACTCGCAATCCGAGGTTCCTCTGTATCTATTTTCTAGAAAGGTTTCCGGAAAGATAGTTGGCGTTGGTCTTTTGGCTGCTCCCACTAGGAGCGGATCATCCATCTGATCCGCACACAACTTGGCACAGGTTTTACACCGGATGCCCTTCTTGACGCGGCCCTTACATTTTATTCGGGCTTGGGACGGGTTGAGGCTTGGGCGAGAATTGAACCCAGACCTTCCGCATGGCTGGTAAGAAATCTTCCACTAATTCACCAAAACCCATCATTTCCAGAAAGATAGTATTTCTGGCAATTAAAGAATTACAGATTTTGACCTGGGATAGACAAAACGGAAGTAAAGGATTTGATCGTTTTCGGTGTCGATCTTGACTTTTTCTCTTGATATTGACTTGGCCTTGATGGCGTATTTCATTATTAAGTCTTATATGTATTGAAAGTAAAGGCGTAGCGAGAGCTGAAACAAAATTTTCCATCAAGTTGTTACAATATTGTCATTTTCGCCAGGTTTTGTGGTAGCACTGAAAGCAAACGTCATTCTGACTGTTACCGCTATACCAAAACTGTGTCCATGTTGACTCTGGACTTGGGCGCTATCAATGAATTTTGTTTTTCAAAAATCACAAATAGTAAAGGAGGAATCTTCTTTAAACACAACGAACACATCCAGTAGCACATGGCACAAGCACAGAGGCAACACACAAATAATTATACATATGCTGACAGTTATATTATAGCTTAATGCTTGAAATGTCTTCACACACACACACAGACAATACACAGTACACACTGCAATGCTCACATGCTTCTGTTATAATTATTACAAAGTGTGCCAGGTGTTATGGTATCTATCAATATTTTTTTTGACCATGTGTCCAATGTTTTGGGGTTAAACTGTGAGTTTTTAGACCTTTCCATAATAAAACGCGGATTTGCCATTAAGAGTGCACATAATTCCGGCCTGTCAAGAGCTAATGGAGCGTGCGGTATGATCTAATGGAGAGGAGCTCGTCCTGTGGCTCGTGTGTAGCCTACAGCCAGATTTCCTCCTTTGTGTCCAAGTGAGAAATGCAGCAGCTTGGAGAAAAGCAGGTTCTACACCAGGAAGCCAACGTGAAAAAGTCCTTTCTCGCACTCTGCTCTGAGCTACAGCATCTGCTAACGAGTGGCAACCCCATCGCGATACTACTGCTATCCTCTACAAATCAGTGCTTCCTCTGTCTCTGTCTCCTTCTTACTCACTGTCTTACTCGCTCGCTCCAATTTGGGCGGCTGGAGGAGTGGGTCGTCATGGCAACACCACACTGCAAAGCCCCAGGGGATTATGGGATAGATCGCAGAGCTGTGTTGACGCTGCTCCTGGCCGCAGTGTGGGCCTTGCTCTCTTTCCCTCGCTCCCTCCCTCCCTCTGGTCTTTCTTTCCTTCCTTAGCGATCCCTCTCGCTCTCGCTCTCTCACACACATTATACGCTACTGCTGACTAAAGCATTATTCAGGCCATTTGGCGTCGATGCGCACACACGTCTTCCTTCAGTCGCAGCTCAAAGATGTCTCTCCAAAGACTCACATAACTGCGGTGTAGAGAACCTTCATGGGAATCCTAAGCACTGCATAGATCAATGAAATGATCAAATAAAAATGGCACACTGCTGAGGTAAGGTGCCACGCGGTAGGAGTCCAGTGACACAACATAATACGAACATCTCCACAGTACATAACGAGCTGAAAGCATACACATATTGGAGACCCAGATAACCAAAAGAGGACGTACTATTGAAGCCGCCACTGTGGAGGCATACGTTCTCAGGTATCCTATGTAAAGTAGCACTTAGTATTGAATTTATTCTCACAGCTTTTTCTTTAGCCCACATCACAGATTTTTTTTTCGCCTATAGGGTACTAAATGTATTGTATGGTATATAACTCTTGCACCAAGAAAACAAAAAATTGTGTAATTGAATACAAAAATCGGTTAGACATGTGGTTAGACCTATATGGTTTCATCTGCAAACTTGATTTAGGAGCTTGAGCCATGAACCATTATACAGTCGTGGGTGAAGAGAGTAGAGAAGAGGACTAAACATACAGCCCTGTGGGATACAGTGGAGGACACATGGTTGTCAAACCTAACAGACTACAGTGTGCTGACAACAACACTCAGAAGACTTCATTATGGGTTACTGGTGGACTGGTGGAGCCACTCTATAGCTTCCTCAGTGGGATGCATGTGGCTGATCATAATCCCTATATAGAAAGCTTTCATAATATTACAAGATAACTGGTGCAACATAACCTTAGAGAGTATTAGTTGAGTGAACTAACTAGCTAACAACTTGCTAGCTAGGCAATTAAAAATTAACACTTTTAATTCTAACAGTATTATAAATGTTATTTAGATAATGCTAGTGCAGAAACCTGCCTAGCTAGTAAGTTGTTAGCTAGCTAGGAGACTCAGCTAATACTCCCCAAGGTTATGCTGCACCAGTTACTCCTGTTACTTTTAAACTTTTATAGCAATAAGATGAATCTTCTGTAAAATGTTTTAATGTTATGTCGTACCACATTTATATTTTAAGGTACATAAAGGCACAGTGCTCTACACCATTTACAAGAAATCTACCAAGACATCTTGCTCTGCCTATAGGATTTACTCCTCAAAATGCACAAAAGATACACAACGAGTAGGTGTAAAATGTTCACATATCATTTAGTTTCATATTATAAACCTGAATTATCACTTTGATATTATATATCAATATATAAGTATTATAATTATAAATTATTATATTCCGTGTAATGCGGCACGGTGGTGTAGTGGTTAGAACTGTCGCCTTGCACCTCCAAGGTTCGGGTTTGATTCCCGGCCAAACTCAATTTTTGTCTCTGTGTGCACACTTGCAGATTAGGCTAACTGGAGTTCCCAAATTGCCTTTAGTGTTTGTGTGAGTGCCCTGCAATGGATTGGCACCCTGTCCAGGGTGTACCCTGCCTCGTGCCCTAGGTATAGGCTCCTGGCCCCCCCACGACTCTGAATACAGGATAAAGTGGTACAGACGATGGCAACGACAATATTCAGTGTAATCTAATCTATGGGCAGCATGGTGACTAAGTGGTTAGCACTGTCGCATTGCACCTGCAGGGTCTTGGTTTGATTCCCGCCTCAGGTCTGTGGGCATGGAGTTTGCATGTTCTACCCATGCTTGGCGTGTTTCCTCTGGGCTCTCCGTAGGAAATTAGGCTGAAATCTGTCCACTGTGCGTCTGTGCCCTTCAATGGATTGGCACCCTGTTCAGGATGTACCTCACCTTACGCCATAAGTCTGCTGCGATAGGCTCCAGGCCCCCTGCGATATATGATAAAGTGGTATAGATGATGAGTGAGTATAATATATTTGGAGATAATGTAATGTAAGTATTTTCAGTACTTCTTCTATTGGTCAGGTGTCCATTAGTCAAAGGAGCTGATCTCCAGTCGTGCACCAGACTGTTCCAGGGTTCTCTTCCTGTTATTAAAGGCAACTGTGCCCACACCCTGCTTTGCTCATTTGTGTAATAATGTTCTTCACCAAAACTGGTACTCAGTAGACTTTGAGCCACGATAATTTAAAGATTTTATTTTAGATAAAATATATACCACATTCCAAACATCCCTTGTAAGGTGGATAACTCAGACTGCAAACTCCTCACTTGATTACATGAATTTGCATGAACGCTGAAAGGCACACTCAAGAACTTGATTAGGTATGTTTGATCACAGGAGCTAGGGAGAAGTTCAAATAGCTGTCCAATCAAGCATAATTTAATGTTTCACATCATTGTACTAACCTGTAATCTAATTTCTAGTGATGATTAGATCTCTGCTGTTCTGTCACTTCTGTGCTTGGACCCTGCACATATTTTAATTGTATTTTAAACTGCACTAAATGGGATTCATACAAATAACGTCAACCTGAATCCCAGTAAGACTTTAGGAATAATTCTCCAGTATATATTAGATATTAACGCTTTAACGTGTGTGATTTTTTTATGACAAATTTTGACCCTAATGGCTTCCCATAATCGCCGCACTGTTACCGGAGTGTGATAATAGCACTTTTAACAAGAATAATAAGATGACTGGTGTGCTGAACAGCAAGTTTCATTACAAAAAGCTTCTAGAAGAAAATTTGGATAAAACCGAAGTTGTGTGCTCAAGATACATTTAAGGGTTTTAGAATAGATTCGATGGAAGGTGTGTGAGTGGTGGCACAGGCTGCGAAGTTCGAGTTATTGAGGATCCGGGTTCGTGTACCGCCGTCGGTGGATTGCCACACACCATACTATGCAGCCACTGCGATTTTAATTTAAGACTTAGGGCACCAGGCGCGGTGGTACAACCTCAGACACACTCAGACAGATTGCAGGCAATTTGGGAATTCCAGTTTGCCTAATATGCATGCATGTCTTTGGACTGTAGGAGTAAACCCACTAAGCACCCACTAAGTCGGGTCCAATTCCTACCCATCACTAGGGGGCTCCCACATTAAGCTACTACTATCACTCAGTCGGGAGGGCCAAAGACTATCATGTGTTTCCTCGGAACCATGTGACGCCAGAGCTGTTTGCTCACGCACCGTTGGGGGCGGAGTAACAGACTCGGAGGACAGCGCTATCCGCTCCTTCCGCTTGCTCACAGACGCCCCTGATTGGCTGTAGAGCCGTGATTAATGTGGTAGCACTAAGTACCTCTCATCCCTCCCTCTGAGGGAGCTCGGCCAATCAGCTATCTGCGGAGGTTACAATCACCCGGGAATAACTCGCGATCTCCGGATGATAGGGCGACCACTGCGCCACTAGGAGGCTCCAGGCCTTGTATTATTTATAATACAAGTAAATCTGAATATTTTAAAATTGTGATTAATCGTGACTACGACTATGTGATTAACTAGATAAAAAAATGTAACCGATTGACAGTACTTCATTATTAGTTAGTAGTTATCGGTTAAATAAACTGTGACTGTACCGTAAATGTTTTCATACTGGAATGGATTCGATGGGAACCTGTGCCTTAATAAACATAAATGCAGTTGTAGACTCATGCTGACTCTTCATAACCTGGCGATTAAGGAGGGAAGAAAAACTGCTGCTGCGAGTCTTACATAATAGACAAGATTAATGGAAATACACAGAGCATCGTTTGCGCTTCAGAAGCAGCCTTGGGTGAGGATGAGGAGCATCACTACTGCGGCGTGAAGAATGAACACAGCTCATGCACATGGACACACATTTATGCAGCCACCCCCACACACATCCACGCACACACACACACACACTCTCTGCAGACTGGTCACTCCCTGGAGCAGGGAATAGAAGGTAATGAAAGTGATGATTGTTTTGAGAAAGAGAGAGAGAGAGAGAGAGAGAGAGAGAGAGAAAACGGAGAGCAAGAAAGAGAGAATATTAGTCCAAATGGCCTCAAGACAGGCTTTGGCTCTGCATAGTAACCTAATGATGAATCAAGCACTGCAATTGATTGGCCCAAATCTGCTGCAGTTTTCTCCTGGCTCACTGCTGCACTGATTCCTTCACTGTGTCTCACCCACATCCACATCAAGATTACGAGGGATAGAACCACAGATGAATGCATGTGTGGTGTGGGTGTTTGTGTGCTGTGCAGGCTGGGTCTCTGCAGCACTTGAGGTGATGGTGGTAATGAGTTTCTTGAGGTTGTGTGTTTCACATTACCATGACCAGCCATCCTTCAATCTAGTCGAGAGAGAGAGAGAGAGAGAGAGAGAGAGAGAATACTCCCCACCCTCAAGTAGTGCAACGTGGGAAGCCAGCCATCTATCATGGCAGACCAAGAAGCACAGCTCAGAGGCTTAAACACACACACACACACGCACACTTCCAGGGGGTTGTAGTGTGTGAAACTGCAAACCGGATGTGCGTAAAGACTAAGGTTTGTAGGTCTACACATGCTTAATGAGCCTGCATTGGATTTTCCCTTAAACCAGGCGAATGTATAAAACATGAATGTGGGCGCACAGAGGCTCTAATGTGTCCAAGAGGGGGGTAATGCAGTGTGTGATGTGATCTCCTGCAGTGCGAGATAGTCTGTGGGTGTACGGATGCGCATTCGTACTGTAGATCTCCGGACTGTCACAATTCCTCAACCGTAATCCTGTTAAGTTACTACACGAACGCGGTTTAATATTAATGAGCCTCTGACGTGACAGACAGATAGACAGCGTATAACGTGATAGACAGACACACATTAGCAGCCTCTGAGTTCATCGCATTAATCATGGAGGATGAAAACGATGACACCGTCTTCAGCTGGAGACAACACAACCGAGTCTACCGAGTCGAAGGAAGCCATTTGAGAGCAAGTGCGAAACCAATAAGCGGGTGTGAGATGTATCATTATTATCGCATGTAATATCATGTTTAGCACACTTTTTCTTTCGCGTTATATTTCATCTGCAAATGTACGGTCTGCCTAACTTCAAAATAATGTGAAAATAAGTACGCCACAAGCAACGTGCATTTATGCGATCCATTTTCAAAAGGCTCAATAGACGTGCAAAAAAAACTTTTTTTTTTCATAATTTTTGAATGAATTAATATTTCATTAAATTGCATTTAAATTCGGAATAAAACATGCCATGGGGTTGAGTATTCCTCCATAACAGTATATTATATAAAGTCATTTTTATTCATTCATCCTGTACAGGTTCATGTGGGGCTGGAACCTATCCCAGGACACTTTGGACACACCCTGGACATGGTGCCCATCCATCACACGATTAATCGATATAGCACAGACATTAATCTACATGCCTTTGGACTGTAAAGTAAAGTAAAGCCTTGATTTTGTCACATATACATTACAGCACAGCATAACTGGGGTCAGAGCGCAATGTCAGCCATGGTACAGCACCCCTGGAGCACTTAAGGTTAAGGGCCTTGTTCAAGGGCCCAACAATGGCAACCTGGCTGAGCTGGGAATTGAACCGCCGACCTTCCGATCAGTAACTCAGTGACTTAGCCCTCTGAGCCACCACCTACCTATATCTGTTGGAGGAAACACACCAAGCATGGGGGGGAACATGCAAACACAAACCGGTGACGAGATTCGAACCCTTGACCCTGGTGAGAATCCACAGTACTAACCACTACGCCACAAAGTGTTTTATTCCTCTTTCTTATATTATAATTGTTATTTAATTAACAAATGACACATCAAACTTTTCAACTGTTTATACATCGATCAGCCAGGAAAAAAGAATAAAAATTCAGAGCTATAAGGGTAGCTCTTACCCCTTAGGGCAGGACTTTAATGATGTAGATCTCTGATGGTGTGCTGTGGTGTCTGGCACCGGGACGTTAGCGGTGGATCGTGGGTTGCAGGGCGGGGTCACTAATGATCGGGCTTGTTTGTTCCGTGGATGCTTGGTCGGATTGAAACCTGGGGAATTGGAGGCTTTCCCCAGAAACGGTGGTGTTAATGTTATGTAGTTATATTCAGTGTTAAGGTTGTCTTGTGGAATTTCCATATCACTCTATAACTCACAGCTATAACTGTTCTCTAAAAAAAAAAAAATCACATTTTTCTTTCTTTTTAATATAAAGTTCATAAAAAAAAAAACACTGCATCATGCAAAGTAATCCATCTTAATTACTCTTAAAGTGGACATAAACTTCTGTCTTCATCTTTTTTTACTTCAACCGTCACCATATCAAAAATTAGTTGTTAGTGTCCACCGTGCGTTATAGAAACAACAGCGCATTCGAACTAATTCATCTTGTGAAACAGAGCTGTGGTATGACATATAGAAAGCATTTTAACCGTGAACTTAACTGCAGAAAACACACAAAGCTTTTGTAAAACGATATCCGTTTCCTCCAAACACAGAAAGGAGACACACATGCCCTTGATTGTTCCGTCAGATATTCAGCGGAGAGTGTGAAATATTCACGGCCTGGTGGTACGTGTGGGACGAGCAGTGAGAGAGAGAGAGAGAGAGAGAGAGAGAGAGAGAGAGAGAGATGCTGTCAGCTTGCAGAACCTGGACAGACTGTAAGGCTGATAATGATGGTGATGATGATGACTGATCTCTCTCTCTCTCTCTTTCTCTCTCCATAAATAATAATGGAGATGAGACAAATGTATAGACATTAGATAGAAACAAAAGAAGTAACCTTAAAGAAGTCACACACACCTCCTTATCCTTACACTCATCCACACTCAAACAGAACATAATCCTTATCCAGACATATCACAAAAGCAGGTTTACAATGGCAGAAACTGGTGTTAAAGTTTTTTATGAGTTAAAACCAAAAATGTGTGTGTGTGTGTGTGTGTGTGTGTGTGTGTTTTTGTTTTTTGTTTTTACCTGTAGAAGTAGGAGCAGCCTCTGACTGTGTTATGGCTGAAGTACTCCTGGCTCTTCTCATTGCCAAAATCCTCCAGGGGGTCTGACCACAGGAGATCACACATGGGCCCGAATGCTGGGGGCTCCTTAAACCGATCCAACTAGGCCACACGGAGACATATAGTGATGAGTAAAGAACACGTTACATTATACGCGCGCATCCCTCGGACTGCAAAAGAAGTGGAACTGAAAGGGCGTAGCACCTTCTTAATGTCATCTAAGTTGTGTATTTCTGGGGACAGGCCACCGTGAACACACAGGAACTGCTGGTTCATGAGAGCGGCCAAAGGAAGGCAGTCGAACGCATCCATACAGGAGTCATAGACCTGCTCGGAATACTTGATTTTACCTGAGAGAGAAAACATCGGCATCGGTGAGAGATATTTAAACGACATAGAATAAATCAGTTTCTATCATATCTCATATCCACTTGAACAGGAATTCATGCATGCAATTATCCAATCAGTCAGTCATATGGTAGGAGTGGAATGGATCCAGCTTCTGGTCAAGAGCTTCAGTTTAATATTCACATTGGAAATCACAAGGAGGGAATATGTGATCTCACTGACTTTGACATTGCCAAATACGGCATGGTTGTTAGCGCCAGAAGTGCTGGTTAAAACAGTGGTACATGTGGGAAGAACAGAATTTTTTTTTTTTAGCACTGAGCTTCCAAAGAATGGTGCAAAAAAAAAAAAAAAAAAAAAAACAGCAACAAAACACATCACGTATTTGGCAGATATATGCGCAAAAGAAATGTGAAAGGTCAAAAGAGACCTGGTTTAAGCTGAGATAGAACAGTCCACTAAAAATGTCTCATGTCTCGCAGTTGATGTTCTCCAACTGTGCTACAGAATAATTATGGAGAGAAATGTGCGCAGATGGATGAAGAAGTTTAAAGAAAGGAAGACCAGCATTGGAGACGAATCATGCACTTGGAGACCATCAGCTGTGACAAAGGGGATTTTCAAAGAGGATTCAAGAGTTGGGTTCAAATGCATTACTTGTGATGGAGACTATGTTGAGTAGTACACTCCAATCAGCCATAACGTTAACAATGATTTTATATATATATTTTTATATATATTCTCCCTAATTTAGTCATGTCCAATTCCTCCCCGTCACTAGGGGGCTCCCACATTAAGCTACTACTATCACTCAGTCGGGAGGGCCAAAGACTATCATGTGTTTCCTCCAGAACTGTTTGCTCACGCACCGTTGGGGGCGGAGTAACAGACTCGGAGGACAGCGCTATCCGCTCCTTCCGCTTGCTCACAGACGCCCCTGATTGGCTGTACAGCTGTGATTAATGTGGGAGCACTAAGTACCTCTCATTCCTCCCCTCTGAGAGGGCTCGGCCAATCAGCTCCCTCTAGACCTCCGGCTGCGAGAGGTTACAGCATCACCCGGGATTCGAACTAGTGAGCTCCGGATGATAGGGCGAGCAGTTTACCACTGCGCCACTCGGAGGCCCGATTTGTTCCTTTTTGACCAAGTCTTTAATGTGACTCAGACGAACGAGTAGTCTCAAAGAGTGTTTCGTTCTTTTTCTACCGGGCGAGTAGGCGTAATGCATCGCAAAACCTCTGTAGGTAATGTACAGGAAACAGAAATGAGTAGTTACCTCTCAAGTCTTCTAGTCCGAATCGTTCGTTCTTTTGTCACGTGACTCCCATAGACCCGATGCAGTGCAGTAGATTCAGAAGAACGAACGACTCGGACTAGAAGACTCATGAGAAGAATCGCTCAATTCTGTTTCCTGTGTAATGCACTGCATAGCATCCATGGGAGTCACGTGACAAAATAATGAACGACTCGGACCAGAAGATATGAGAGGTGAGCTGCTCATTCTGTTTATCGAAATAAGTCCTTAGTTGCATAGTAATATTTTCATTACTGGAACGATAGCCAACATTTCTGGATGTAGACGTGTTGGGGGTCTGTTTAATGAAAATGTAACATGTTAGTTTATTTCTGATCAAAAGAAAGAAATGAACTAAATGACTCAAAAAAAAAAACATGATGGACAAGATTCAAAGAGCCGAGTCACTAAAATGATTGGAACTTCCCATCACTACCAATCAGACAAAGAGCCCAAGACAGCCCCCCGGCCTTCAGACTCTCTAGATCTCAATCTGATTCAGCACTTATAGGATGCGCTGGACAACAATTCGGATTTACGGAGGGCCCATTGCGCAACCCACAAAAACCAGAGGTCAACGTCCTGGTGCTAGACTGGTGCTGTAATGTTTTAAATGTTGTGGCTGATCAGTGTATATAGTTTTTACTGTTCTTACTATGTAACATGGCTAGACAACATTTGCCCAGTAAACACGTCTATTCCTTAAACTCTCGAAACGGTGAAACAGCTGCTGATTTTGTATTTTTTTTGTGTGTGTGCTCTCATTCTTCCAGTTGAACTTTTCTAGCCCTCCTGGGTGTCTCCCTGCATTACAAACAAACCAAAGTAACACTGCCGCGAGTCTGGTAAAGGTCCCTCTCTGCGTGGGACGACGTGTGTGTTCCCCTTTTTTTTTTTTCATTAAATCTTAATTCGCCGCCTCTCAGAGGCATTCGTATCCATGGTGACAGGTCAGCAGAGTAAGTACAGAAATAGGTTGCCACCAACTCGGCACTTCACCTGTGTCTGTATTCTGTCACCGGCCCTCACGGGATAGGTCTACTTGAGCACATTATCTCATCATGTGTTTTGCAGCCTTTACTTACAGTCAGCTGCTTCTCCCTTAAGAACAAAGCTATTTTCACATTATGCACCCGATCGAACACTTCTACTTACTGAACTCGCACAAAACCTATTATGTCTCCTGTTCCAAACAGCACACTTCAGGTCAATCGTGCCAAGTTCTCTCATTTTGAGCGTCTCTATGCGTCCTTAATGGGGTAAAGTCCTTATTAATGTAGAATGAATGAATCCGTGAAATCTCATTTACTACAAAATAAAAGGGAGGAAGATTTAACACAACCGAGACCGAAAGTATTCGGACAACCGCTTGTTGAACATCCTGTTGCAGATTTAGTTCCGTTGCTGTTATAACATGGAAACGCAGTGCATGCTTTCATTTCCTGTGGAAACTTTGACCTTTTTAGTATTGTTGTAGACCATTCCATTTGCTTTCTTATTTGTTGTTTTTTTTTTTTTTTTTTTGCATGACATACACTTTACTAATGACAGGATTGTCAAGCACTTACAAAAATCTACATGACATTTATGATTTTTTTTTCTTTTCACCGGGAGGGGAAAAAAAGTGGATAGTATCTTCAGGACTATATTTATGACATACGTTTGGCCATATAGTGTACGAAACATTCAGAATTTGTCTTTTTTCTGCCTTTTTTTTTTAAACCCCGCCCCCCCTGATTTTCTCCCTAATTTAGTTATCCTCCCCGTCACTAGGGGGCTCCCACATGCCCGCTCACGCACCATTGGGGGCGGCGTAACACACTCGGAGGACAGCGCTATCCGCTCGGCCAATCAGCTCTCTTTAGGCCTCTGGCTGCGAGAGGTTACAGCATCACCCGGGAATCGAATGATAAGGCGAGCACTTTGCGGAGGGGTTTTCTGCCTTTCTGATATTTATCATGCCGTATTTACAAATGTGGTTTTATGCAAGCTGTCAGACTTAATATGGATTTTAAAAAATAATAATAACATCACTGATACTGACATCTAAAAATGAACCAGTATGGATTCAGATCAGTTTAGGTCAGGTCATGCTGTGTTACATTACTCAGTACTATTCACTAGAATAGTATGTCGTTTGCTATATACTGTATATATTATAAGAAGTTTAGTATAAGATCTTAGCATATTAGGATTTTATCATTTAGATGCCAATAAACGTTCTAGTTAATGATAACCTCTGATTACAGTTACACACCTCTAGCATTTGTTTCTTTACCAGGATATCGAAGTACCAACATGTTCACCTCTATCCATGTACAATCTGGCAGATCGGGCGACAGATACCCCCCCCTGGAGATATATCCGTTGGTTCTATAGCACTTACTTAAAGGGTCGGGTTGTCATTTTAGAACGTCAATTAGCCTAATGCATGTCTTTGGACTGTGGGAGAAAACCTGAGAACCCAGAGGAAACCCACCAAGCACGGGGAGAACATGCAAACTTTCTGTGTTTTCTTGTTACTAACCATTGTTGGATAAAATACTATCCTAAAGGTTTTTGAATGTTATGTTTGATCTCACTAAAACAAACCTGAATGTTAAAATCAATTATAGCAGAGGCTTATTAAAATCAAAGCTCTCATTGATCAGAAAATAGTGATAACAGGGAACATTACAGGTAAAATGACTAATAGTGAAACAGCTGAGGAGTGTTCAAGTCAAACCAGGACTTGTGAAGAAATTTCCCATAAAGGTGTAAGACCGATTGACATTTACATAAGACTTCAAGCATGGTACGGTGATGAGACTCTTAGCCGCAGTAAAAAAAATTTGAATGGTGCAAACATTTTAAAGAAGGCCGTACATCTGCAAATGACGTTCCCGGCTCGAGGAGGCTCGGGGTCCACTGGAGTCGTTCCCGTAAACATTCAGCCAATAGAATGCCTGATGCTTGAAAATCAATGGATAACTTGTAAGCAAGTCTGTGAGAACTGAACACACAATCAATCAATCATTCACAAAGACCACTTACAGAGTACAGCACATTACAGGAACTCGAGTGGGAATTATTGCCATATACTCGAAGAGCTACAATTTCCACATGTTTGGGCCATTAGAGGAGTTCATGCAAGGCCAGCGTTTCAGACATGTCCGATCAAGGCTCCAGTGTACTAAGAAAACTTTCTACTTCGATGGTATTTAGGCACTTTCAAACACTGGGGTAAGTGCATTAGTGTAGCAGGGAATTATATAGAGAAATAAAGGGAGCCATAACCATGTTCTGTTATTCTGCACAATGAAAAGTCCCGGTTTGACTTGAACACCCATTGATAGATGATACTATCCACGGTCCACTGCCGTACATGTTACTATAAAATAAAAATAGAACATGGTCTGTAACAAGTACTTATAATAAGATTAATCACTGGCAACTTGTTGTAGTATAAGAGGAACAAAGCATTTTGGGATATGCTCTGCTTTGTGTTGGGCCATTTTATTATTTCAGGATGCCACATTGTATTTTACTCACTCTCACTCATTGTCTATATCACTTTATCCTGTATACAGGGTTGCGGAGGGCCTGGAGCCTATCCCAGGAGACTTATGCCACGAGGCGGGAGACATCCTGTACAGGGTACCAATCCTTCACAGAGCACACACACACACACACACACTAATCTGCAGGTCTGTGGGAGGAAACCGGAGGACCCGGAGGAAACCCACCAAGCACGGGGAGAACATGCAAACTCCATGCACGCAGAGACGGGAATCGAACCCGGACCCTGGAGGGGCAAGGCGACAGTGCTAACCGCTACACCACCATGCGGCCTACGTTGTATTTTTATTCCTTACAACATGTCTAACTAAGTCTTCTCCCAGCTAATCTACTAGATAAGGCAACCTTACCTCTAATCTATGACGATCCGTGCTTTTGTGTTTGGTGGCCAGGATAAACCACTCATGATCATTTCTTCTCGAGGAGACATTTGAATAACTAAAACTCAGACATGCTAATCAGTAATTGCTGGGGACGGCATGCTCAGGATTTGAGGACAAACTGCTCGCTCTCACGTCCCTGAAGTAGAACACGCAGAATGGAGTGTTATGAGTGAAGACAGAAGCTCTCGTTCCGAGCGCTAAATAATGCTGCACGATGCTGCAGGGGTAAGAGAATAAGTGGCAGGAATGAACGAAAGGAAAGGAATAAAAGCATGGATCCATACTTACATTCTTGTTTGAAGGTGAAATATTCTGTCAAATGTCTACATTCATGGTTTCCTCTCAGTAAAAATAGCGTCTTTGGGTAGAGGATTTTCAGTGACCAAAGATATAAAACACACTGCAGGCAGAAACAGAGGTAGAGAGTAAGCGGGATGCATTTGTGACAAATTGCACCATTACATGCCATTACAGTACATCAATCGTCATCCTCTATAACTGCTCCTATAAACAGTCTCAACAGAGTAGGAAGTAATAATGGAGGCATGCTTGCACTTTTGATTGATACCCCTAACACCTCAGGAATCAATATAATCAATATTATCACTAACCCTCACTGATGCATGTTAATGTACTTTGAAACCCTTTCATCATTTTTTTTATCCGGACAATATATTGATCTTGACCTGAATTAGACGACAAACTATTTCAAATTAGGTTCTAAATTAATCTTCTTAAACCGTTGAACTGAAATCTTTACATATAATACACAAAGTTAAATCATATACCTCACTCACCTTGTGATCTTATACCACTCTTGTATTCAGGATCACTGGGTGGCTGGAGCCTATCCTAGGAGACTTAGTGCACATGGAGGGGTACACCCTGGATGGGGTGCCAATCCATCACAGGGCACACATACGTGCTCATTCACACACTACAGGCAATATGGGAACGCCAATTAGCCTCATCTGCATGTCTTTGAACTGTGGAAGGAAGCCTGGAGCGAAGGTGGGAATCGAATCCGGACCCCGGATATGCGAGGCGACAGGGGTAACCACTACATCACCGTCCCGCCCTCATAGAACATTTAAACCAATGTAGATATAATAATGTTAATCATAAGTTTTTTTTCCCATTTCACTGAATGTGCAACCAATTAGTGATCCACTTTTTCTCTGAACTGGATTCACAGCCTGTCCTAGGAACACTGGGCGGGAGGTGAAGATTCACAGGGCGCCATTCACACACTCATTCAAAACCAGGGGCCATTTAGAGTAGCAGCAGATTTTTGAGGTGCTGGTGTTAGACATGTGTTGCTCTCACCTCGATACTGAAATAACCCCGGTCCACGTAGTCTCCTAGGAAGAGGTATCGCGTCGTAGCGGGCGAGCCCCCTACTTCGAATAGCTTCATCAGGTCAAAGAACTGCCCGTGGATGTCCCCACACACTAGCAAAGAAAAAGACATGAAGAGAGAGAGAGAGAGAGAGAGAGAGGGGGTTAGGGAATAGAGCCTATTAATCTCTACCACCAGGAGAATCACTCCATAGAAACCTCTTAGTAGTTTGTTACAGTCTGTAGAGGCACCGCATCACTCCTCCTCCAGTCTACTTATTGACTGCATAAATGAAAAAAGAAACAGAAAGATTTTGTGAACTCGAGTGTGTATGTGGGGATTCGAGCGTCTGTGTGTATTTATGACACTAAGTGCAGAAGATCCTATGGCCAGAAGATCTCTGTTGTCCTTCAGTTTGATGATTTGTTCCCTGAGGAGGAGGAGGAGGAAGCGAGAGAGAGAGAGAGAGAGAGAGAGATGCAAACTCCAGTTGCCATGGTGACATGAATTTGATGAGGATAAATAATGAAATAAATGAGGAGTTTTCATTTCTCTTGCCTTTGCTCAGCGTTGGCATGGAGATGCTGCCTAAGCGTTTACCCAAGTGGCCCAACAGCCAGTTTATATCTGAATGTGGGTGTGGCCTCAGGACATATTAAAGGGATTGTATTTACAGCACACAATACAATATGGTGCAATATATATCCAATTCACAGCACTCTTGTGTTACCGTTATCAGTGCAGGGGCTTGGTGATGTGAAACAATGTGAGTTGTTGTTCTATGCAGCTAATATTAAATAGCAGCTAATATAAACTCATGAGTTATGCTAGAACGTTTAGCCGCTAGCAAAGCTGCATTAGCCAGTGTTGAAAGCTAGCTCAATTTGAATCATGATATTTGTTTATCTCACCATATCCACATTGAAGAAAGATAATGTAATAATAATTGGATATTCAGGATCAGAATTCATATAGGAAACCCGGTACCTTGTGTGAGGTGACCTACTAAAATTGCATCAGTCTGCTTTAGATCTTTAACACGACCGTGGTGCACAAGACTGCATTCGGCTTCCTCTGTCTTCACTGCCCTCCTTCGTCTCTTTCTCTCTCACACTCACACACACAATCTCTCTCTTTCCCTCCCACCTGCCATGTCTGTCTCTGCTGATCTGCTCCGTTGTGGCCTTCGCCCACTCAGGGCTCGGAGCAACACCAGTAACGCTCTGCGAAATGCTTCGCGCAAAAAAAAAAACAAAAAAACAACAACCCACAAACAGTGCCAGGCGACCCTTTCAGCCTCGCAAACGTTTGCGACCCAAAACACTGACACAGGTATGTGTATTTTAAGCTCGATAAAATGTACCATATGAGCTTCTGCAGATGACTGGAGGCGTTTTTTGTCACCAAAAAAAAAAAAAAAAAAGGCATTCAATACATCAATTGCTGAATCCACTGAATCCCTCAATCAGACAAACAAAGCATTTAGACCCTGAATGGTCTTCAGGGACGCAGCTGAAGTGAACATAAGCTGTGTTAAATGGACGGCGGTCTTATCTGTTTTGAGGTAACTGGAGCCATGGGCATTGAGAGCCTGGGCTGGGCCATTAGGATGAGCCATTAACACATTTTACAATGACAAGCCCCTAGCAGCAGTGTAGCAGTGTGAGACAGCCAAGTAGTTTTGTCCTGCCTTGGGGATATCTCAGAAACAGACGGAGAAAGATAGATAGAAACAGAGAGACGGAGGCTATCGTGGTTGGCCATGATGTTATCTTGGAAGGCAGAATATCTATCAATAGCTCAATAACAATGGCTGACGATTTATTACATTACAAGTGTCTCGACCACATAATGCCCTACTGGCCCCATGCCCCGTTTCGTCCAAAAGCCAAACATCGTAAACAGAATGGATGCAACCCGTTCATTTAAACAGCAACTGAGAAACCCTAAACAAGCAGTTCTACCATCTGTACTTTAATTTGACATTGTGGGATTCATCTACCTACATTTAGTAGACATTTGGGTAGGAAAGGTATTTCATATAATATTTAATATAATAGTAATAATAATTAATATAATACACTGTATTAACCTTCCAATGATTGTTTAAATTGTTTTAAAACCCGTTCTTTTGGTATTCTGTAATCTCCTTCGAAGCTATTAAATCCATGCTGTATGTCATGATAACACAATTTGATAACATTTAAAAGATCGCATATGTTGCTTTGTTGTCATAAGTAACATGCATGATCAAAAATGATGATATATTTATAGTGAGAAAATCTAAATGATATGAGCAATGACAAAACTATAATTGCTTTTTGGTTCTTTCCAGCAGAAGTGCTCTAAACTCATCGTGTATATCGCTTTATCCTGTATAGAGGGTCGAGGGGGCCACAAGGCAGGGTACACCCTGGATAGGGTGCCAATCCATTGCAGGGCACACACTCACATGCTCATTCACACAACACGGGCAATTATAATTAGCCTAATCTACGTGTCTTTGGACTGTCGGAGGTAACTGGAGTATCTGGAGGAAACCCACCAGGCACAGGGAGCTAACTCCATGCATACAGACCCGAAGTGGGAATCGAACCCTGACCCTAGAGGTGCAGGGCGACAGTGCTGAATACAAGGCACATTTTATTTTAGTCATTTTTAGACACATTGCCAGAACATTGCACAGGAGATCTGGTTAAATCTAAAAGCTTAAAAGTCACATGAATGGGAGGCTTTTACTTTCATACTGATGAGAGTTCTTTAACATGAACATATACAGTAAGTAACGTTCAATTATCCATCTTTATTGACTGCTTGGTCAAAGTGGTTTAGGGTAATCTCACACTAGGGAGAAGAGCTTAGTACTGTCCGCAGGTACCACTGCACTTCCATCTGTCCCTCCTCCATATCCTTTCTCCGCTGGCCAACCTTCATATTAGTAATATTGTTCTGGACCTGAGGACATTTGCATATTTCATATACACTCTCTGATACAACAGGCGGCAGTATGCACATGGTTGGAGAACAACATCAAGAGCGACCCTCTTGCCCTTTCTCTGTACTTTATCAGCTTGGGCCGTGTGATGAGACTGATCTGTATAAGCACCCTTAATCAGCTTCATTTGTTAGAACATATCATATTATGATACAAACAAAAAAATGTACTTAAAAAAAAAAAGTCAGGTACACTTCCTTTCAACAATGACACGAGTGATGTACCTTGGTGATGGGAAGTTTGAACCATTTTAGTGACTCGGTTCTTTCAAAAATAATTTTTTGAGTCATTTAGGCCATTTGGTTCTTTTGATCAGAAATAAAATAATATGTTACATTTTCAATAAACAAACACAAAACACGTCTACATACACAAATTTCGACTGTAGTTCCAGTAATGAAAATATCACAATGCAGCTAAGGACATAATTATGATAAACAGAACGAGCAGCTCACCTCTGATATCTTCTAGTCCGTGTCGTTCGTTTTTTTATTTTATTTTTATGTATTGCACTGCATAGCGTCTATGGGAGTCACGTGACAAAAGAACGAACGATTCAGACCAAAGGCTCAAAGGTAGCTACCTTTGACTACCTATGTTTCCTGTACCTGCTTCGCACATGCGCGCCCAGTAGATAATGAACGAATCACTCTCCGAGATTACTCGTTCTTCTGAGTCACGTTAAAGATTCGTGAAAAAGAACGAATCATGAACGACCGGTGTACCTGACGTATAGGAACTATTAGACCCAACATTCACACAACGTCCTGAAGGCTGGTTCGGACTGCTGTAAGGATTATCGGCGCTTCCCTGCCCACGTTGCAAGAGCTGTATATATATAGGGAGAGTGAGAGAGAGAGAGAGAGAGAGAGAGAAGAAAAGGGCTCGGAATATCACTTTGGACCCCTTTGAACTTGCCGTCTGGTCGACGTTACAGAGCACCAAACACCAGGACAGTCAGGCACAAGAAGAGTTTTTCCTCCCAGGCAATTTACCTCATGAACAGGTAAACATTCTTCTCGTTGTGCAATAAATATATGTGCCATTGTTTTGTTCTGGAAGCTCTGTCGCTAAAACGAATTCCATGTACGTGCAAGTGTACTTGGCAATAAAACTCATTCTGATTCTGATACTGCTGGCATTTCTAATTTTTCCTAGTGCCTCCCGAGGTGAAATGAAATGGCATCCTAAAAACCCCCTGATTTACACCACACCTCCTAAATTTACTCATGGGTCTTCGGAGATAGACACGGATAGTTATAGTGACATTCTGTTACATCTCTAGCGCCTTGTATCAGACAATGCACTATGCTCTCATATATACTGAAAATGAAAAAAAAAAAAAAGATCTGTGCAGCGCTGTCTGGGTTGCCTGTATCCACACACCCACATACAGGAACTCGAGCTGATGAATGACAGCGATGTGGCAGGATGCGGGTGGATAAGTGGATGCACTCCATCATCTACCTGCACTCTTTTTTTTTTTTTTTTTGAAATCCCCCTCACTCTATCAATGCTTTTTAGATGCAAGCATCTCCATATCCACTGATCATTCAATTGCAGTCTGTTTGTAACTGTAACTCCCTCTAACTGTTTCAACTAGACACCTAGGACGAAAGGTAAAAAAAGGAGTTTTTTTTTCATGGTCTAAAGATGATTTAAAACTCAACTATTTCAAAGATATTTTATCAGCAATACTCAAGAGAAATACTCTTCGATGACAGTACAGTATGTCAGAGGACAGAGGAAAAATGCCCATTTCTTTAATTTCTGTAATTTCTCCCGACAGTATTTTTTTTTTCTCTCGTCAAATTGTTACAGCAGAGAAGAATGAGCAGACCTCGTGAAGCACCTTGAAGCTGATACGCTACTCCTGTGAGCATCTCCAAGCTCACTGTTTCTTTTTTTTTTTTTTTTTTTCCTACCACCTCCCGCAGAGCTTTTCTGAAGGCAACTTCAAAACCCTTCCAGCCAGGCACGACTCTGCTGCTTACTGTCAGCCATGTATTGTAAAGGCTGTGTAGATAGGAAAAGGTTTATATAATCCCTTGTCCCTTATGCTCTGAAAAATATAAAAAGCAGTCACGTTGCATGACGAGTGCTGTATAACGTATGGTGAAATTAAATGTCCATAAGTGAGCAGGGAAGCGGGAATTAGCCTCTGGGATGTAGAGGGTATAGCACATTGTGAAGCACATCGTTGTCCACAAACACGTCAGGATTTATATAAATATTGATATACCGAGTGTAACAGTGAATGCAACAGACATGTGGTACTGTACATGATTGTAGGTCACTGTAAAATCCCTTCTGTTCATTCTGACTGCAGGAATTGTACATATCTGAGGACCAGGTAAGAAAAACTCCACTGATGTGACAACCTGGTCATTTAGTACATTAAGGTCGTCAGCTGACTTCATTTTAGTGCCACATAATGTTTCTGAGCCTAGGCATGACCAAGCCCAGGGCTACTATGCAGTATCGGCTACTATCCCTTCTTACCTTGATGCTCTGGATAAGACCAAGGCATGACCAAGTCCAGCGGCTACTATGCATTATCGGGATATGTGTCGCTACCTTACCAACTGTTTAAGTGATCTTTGATCACAGTCATTTATGATTTTTTAGGATCAGGTTACCTCCGCAATACTAACGATTATTGCGTTGGGGGGCACTAACAAAATTAAGCTTAAACTTTTAATACTCGCCTGTAAATAGCCATTTATCTGGTGATTAAGCATCATTACTACTAGCATAAAATAAAGATAAAGGCATGACTCACATCGCATCCAGTCAGCAGCTCCACTTGCCGCAATAAGTGCTAGAAAAGACTTGTTGAGAATGGTCCAATCACATGAGCCCAAATATTTAAAAACAATATTGATTCGCTAAGAACAAAAGTGGGAGGGTTCAGGGTGCACAGTGCTGTGCCCCAAGGATGATTTCACAAAATCTAAATAGAGCTCAGCCTTAATTCACATGCTTTTCAAAAATGTACCTGCCTACATAGAAGCTCGTTTGTCCGGCGCCCCGCGTACACGAACACAAATGAACATAATACAGTTTAGATATTTTTTTAATTGCAAATAAATTATATTAAGAAATACAGCGGAATATTGTGACTAAATGACTTTATTTCATGATTAAAATAAATAATTATTATGTTAAATAATTACACGTTAAAGGAACATTCTTCTCTGCCTAACTTTAAGGGGGGGCGGCGCCCCTGCGCCCCGTATTGACCGGCCGCCACTGTTCCTAACCCAATACCAGTCATTTTAATGTCTTCTTTGCTTGACCCTTTTGGCCAGCCAGTGTAGAAAACTAGTTCTACTGTTTAAAGGTGAACTACCTATTAAATGGTTCACAATCAGTATATTCAGGTGCTGTGAATCCCTTGCAATGTTCTGTAAGGTTTTAAACCTGTGAACAACATTTAAGTAAACCAGAAGCAAATTAAAGAAAATGATAAATTGCTATATTTCTAGATTCTTTGAATAAAACTACCACTACAACAAGTAGCACCACCCTCACCATAACCATCTATGAGGACACTGCCTGAGGTTAAAGTAAAATTATTAACAAAAAACAAAACAAAAAATGCATTATATTATTTGAAAAGAATGCAATGTACAGTAGTTAATGGTAAAGTATGCATATATATATATTTATTTATTTCCTAAACAAAAGCTTAGTTTTTCTTCAAGTTCCTATTGGCTATGATAAAACCCTATATACAGTATACATCAGTTTCATCCTGGCTGGCTTGACCCCTGCTGAGAAATGTGCCAAACACATCGACTATACAGTGTGGCAAATGGACACCTGTAGTGTCTGTAGAAATTTCTGCTTATTCAGAATAATAATAAAACAACAATTAGTGGGGTCTGGCAAACAGTGTTCTAGTTCATCAATATTCTAGTGCCACTGGAGTTCCTCCACACCAAACTGATTGAACCATGCCTTTATGGACCTTGCTTTGTGCAAAAGCTGGAACAGGAAAGGACCTTTTTCTAAACTGTTGCCACAAAGTTAATTACGCTATAGCATTAAAAGTACCCTCTAGAACTTAGAGGCGCAATCCCAACACAATAACATTACTATTGTCTCTATGCATTTGGCAGGTAGCATTCTCCTTGTATCCCCCTAACCCAGATTCGTCTATCAGACTACCTGTTAACCAGTTCTCCAGAGAACACGTTTCTACTGCTCCAGAGGAAAGTGGCAGCATGCTTGATACCCCTCCAGACAATACTTGGCACAGTGATTTCAGGCTTATGTGTAGCAGCTTGGCCACGGAAACCCATTACATGAATGGGCACCTGAGGCACGGTGATACAGGCATACTGATGTTGCATCCAGACTCAGTTTGGAAGTGAGAAATGCAACAGAGGGCTTCAGAACTCTGTAACCATGCTCAGTCAATTTGCATGGTTGATCACTTTTTGGCTAAGCCATTTCACGTTAATAGCACTTACAGCTGACAAACCAGAAAATCGCAGGAAAAACCAGATAGTGTATTGTAGGTTAGCAGTATTGTATTGTCAAGTGCATTCGCAAAACCCATCAAGCACCATGATGAAACTGGCTCTCATGAAGACTATCCCAGGATAGCAAGATCAAATCTTACCTCTGCTGCGGAGGAGAAGTTCATTTAGAGTCACCAGCCTCAAAAATCACCAATTAACAACCAGCATCTCAGATTAGAGCCGTTATGAAGGGTGTACAGAATATAAGTAGCAGATGCATCTCAAAATCAACTGCTTAAAAGGAGATTATTGTATATTTTGATAAAAATCTGTAAAGATAAAGGAATTACATGGTGTGTCCAAAATTTGGACCGGTAGTGTATGTTGTGCACCGTCAGCCATTATACACAATATACCGTACACTCTGTAAATAATGAATTAAATATAAGCCTGAAAGTTACCCCAAATTATGAAACACTGTAGGAAAAAAAAAAAGGGTTTCTCAAGGGTGCTTTGTCTAGTTACTTGTTATTATTCCTAAACAGGTTCTACATGGAGCCTTCTCTGACATTCTGTTGTAAGCGTCTATAAAGGAACCTTTCCGGGTTTCTCCAGCGGGGCAACAAAAGAACTCCTAAGGCTTTAAGATTGATCCTTCTTTTCTAAAACTGTACATACAAAACAGTGCAAAGGTCTAGGTCCACGTTTTTGTCTTTTGTATTTTGTGCGAACAGATGTTTGAATGTTAGAAAAGAAAATAATGATGACAGAAAAAAAAAGAAAAAAGAGGGAAGAATCAAGGTATTCAGGGATTAGCTGCTGGGACAGGAGCCTGAAATGTGCAAAAGAACTGCGGCAAGTTCTTCTATATGAAATCAAACTTGATCACGGTGCACTTGAGGGAATCTAAGCTTGCAGTTTTTTAATTTTTTTATTTTTTAAAGTTGTAGTTATCATACCATGAATTTTTCATATAGTTCCACTCTTACATTTAAACCTAATTTCCCCACAGTTGATCTTGTTAATGTCTTCAGAAGTAGAGGTTAGTTTGCTTGCTCAGCAGCAACACAGATCCCTAGCAGGAGTGTCGGTGACCACTGTAATAACTCAATCCATCAGCGCTCATTTCTTGGTTTGCTCAGCTCCGATATCAGGTCATTAATCTCCAACATACCTTACCTTCTCTCCTGAATGGTGCTGTTTAGCTTCATTTGCTTTTGACTCAGTCTTACAGATCGCAGCTCACAGGAGTTTCATCTCATCAAAGTCCTCCTGCCTTTTCTTTTCTTGCTCTCCAATAAGCTCTCGGTCTTAGAGACGAATTTCAGGAGAGGTGAGAACTCTCTTCGAGCGTTCCACTTTTTGGGCTGAGTGTAATGAGCTCAGTTTTAACTCACAGAGCTACAAAAGAGAGACTTGAAGGCAGCAATCCAGTGCTGAATAGAACAAGTCAAATTTATAACAAAATCGAATTTAACAAGTCAGTAATAACCTAAATGGCTGGATTGACTTTCAGACCCATTGTTTATTGCCTAAATGTAGGCAGTCTGATGGTAGTATTAGTAGGCAGTATTACTGTATAATATAAATATCAGCCTGTAATGCTACTATTAGATTTGGTTTGTTTTTAACCAGTTGTTTCCTGATGTTTTATCTAATCAGTAACAAGAAACCATTTTAAATGAAAAGTATGGGTACTGTATTCTCTAACAGTTGTGAACATACAGTATGACCCAAGTTTAGTCTCAACCATGTTGAAAAAAAGGTGAGCTGAAAAAGACAGAGAGGTTATATTTAAAAAAAAATGTGTTAAAGACAAAAGTAAGGAGAAATCTTTATTTTTCAAAAAATTCTCAAACGATCCATCTGTACAAAGTAGCTTAACTTCTAGAACAGGATGAGTCTTCCTGAAAGTGCACAATCACACCAATCAAGCCACTTCTTCCTAAGCTCTGCATTGGGGCTTGTATAGTGCCTTGCGAAAGTATTCACACCTCGTAAATTTTTATTTTATTGGGACTGAACGACACAAAGTGGTCAATAACTAAAAGATACCCTTTTTTTTTTTTTTTACTATATATATAATATATTTTTTTAATTAAGAGAGTGTCGGCTCAGGCGGCTGAGGCTCTGGGCCGAGGATCACCCATACCACCCAGCCACTGCATGCAGTGGGAGAGTTCTGTCAGGAAGGGCATCTGGCGTAAAACATGTGCCAAGTTGTGTGCGGATCAGATGATCCACAGTGGCGACCCCTTGACAGAAGCAGCTGAAAAAAAAAGTTCTATTATATATTTTAAAATATCCCAAGCTTTGAATATATCTCACAGGGCACTGTTCAATCCATCATCTGAAAATGGAAAGAGTATGGCACAACTGCAAACCTACCAAGACATGGCCATTCACCTACACTGACAGGGAGAGCATTAATCAGAGAAATAGCCAAGAGGCCCATGGTAACTGTGGAGGAGCTGCAGAGATCCACAGCTCAGGTGGGAGAATCTGTCCACAGGACAACTATTAGTCGTGCACTCCACAAGTATAGCCTTTATGGAAGAGCGGGGGAAAAAAAAGCCATTGTTGTAAGAAAACCATAAGTCCTGTTTGCAGTTTGTGATATGCCATGTTAAACATGCTAAATCAATGAGATATTTTTTTACAACCTAATCTTTGTGTTGGTCTATACATTTACGGTTACATTTGTGGTTGTAACATGGCGAAAGTGGTATGAAAGGCACTGAATAAAAAAAATCTAAAAATGACTGTCATATCAGATGCACAAGTAAACAATGAAAAAACATCACATGGCATTTGGGCATGGTGACTAAGCTGGAACTGTCAACTTGCATATCCAGGGTTTGGGGGCGGGGCGTGGTGGTGATGGTGGTGGTGGTGGTAGGGGGGGATTGGCGTTCAAATCTTGTCTCCATTCTGTATGAATGAAGTTCTCCCACAGGCCAGAGACAAGCAGTCTAGGCTGATTGGAGTGTGTATGCATGTGCCCTGCACTGGGTAGGCACCCCACTCCTGACATCCCTCGCCTTGAGTGACCCAAGTTCCCTAGTTTAAGTTCCAGGTCTCCAGTGACCCTGCAGTTAATATGACGTATAGACAGTGGATGGATTGTATTTGAGAATAATTTTTAACAAGGTCAAAATCAAAATGTGAAGAGATAAAATACGTCTTTATCCCCCTCTTAATAATTTTCTTGCATTAAAGTACAATCGGTATTCAATAAGGCTTTAATAATGCAAATTAAGTAAAGTACAAATCTTGCAGTAGCTCACTAAAAATGTACCTGTACTTAAATATTTTCTATCCTTGGTCTTAATTTTAAAACATTGTTTTATTCAGAGACTTTTCAATTCAGCCCTCTCGCACTCCACTACAGTATTTTCCAACCTTGAAAAATGAAAGTTAAATAAATAAATAAACAAACAAACAAACGCTGCACTACACAGTAAAAAAGGGTAATTATTTATTTTTGCCAAATCATCCATCAGTAACGGGCAGCATGGTGACTCAGTGGTTTGCACTGTCGTCTTGCACCTCCAGGGTCAGGGTTCGATTCCTGCCTCGGTTCTGTGTGTGCATATAGTTTGCACGTTCTCACCGTGCTTGGTTGGTTTCCTCCCACAGTCCAAAGACATGCAGATCAGGCTAACTGGCGTTCCCAAATTATCTGCTGTGTGTACAGTATGTGTGCACGCATATGTGCTCCCCCTGTGCTCTAATACTAATACTAGGATAGGCTCCAGGCCCCATGACCCTGTACACAGGATAAATGGTATATAAGATGAATGAATGAATACATCAGTAATGATGTGATAATGATTATATTTATATTAAGAATAATTACAGTCAATACAGAGTCCTTACGGGAAACCCTTTTAAATGTCCTTTGCAATTATTGGAGTGACTGATCTGGTCAGTATTAGTATTGATCAGTGCTTACAGGATCATGTTGAAAACAGTGCAATGGAAGCATCCAGAAAGAGGACAGTCAGCACAAAAAAAAAAAAAAAATCGAAAGAGGCAAAATGGAGATTTTCTGGTGACAGCAGCATTATGCAGATGTGCTTGGCTACAGCATTATTGGACTTAATGAGAACCAGCATGAGAAGCACACTGAACAAATCAGCCTCAGATTGAATTGATGATCCTGACCTTAGGTTGAACTGGGAAACAGCACGCGTGTACTGTACGTGTTGTGTATGTGTGAACATGCAAATTTGTGCACCCGGCTTTTTTATTAACAATAGCACCACTACAGGTACTATAGAGCTGTTTGAATGTATGACAAGCTTGCACAGAGATTACTTTTGTTTTGCATTTTCGTGGATCACAAAAGAACGCGTCCCTATTCACAGGGACATCTCCTGGGATTCATGTCTCCTCGTGCATATTTCATAGGCTCTTGACATCATTAAGACATGCTGGCACAATATATATATAAAAATAAAATTCACTTGTCCTCATTTTGCCTGGGCTGAGGAAATAATCAGGGCTATCCAGACAAGCATACATGTTTATGCATATGAATGCATTCACACAAGCACCATTTCACATATGTATGAACATGGACGAGTTATGAGCATACACAGGCGCGCGCACACACATACGCACACCCACGCAGATATAAATCACCCGGCAGCCGTGAGAAAGAGAGAAAGCTGGGCTGTGAGGAGATGACTCAGAGGTGTAGGTGTGTTCTGCTCGACAGATCTTCTCTCTCCTTCTCTTCTCCTCCTTTTTCTTCTTCTTCTTCATCTTTCCTCCCTACAGTTTAGATATACTGGACGGGTTTAAGCCGCTGTGCTAGAATTAAGCCTGGCAAATCTGAAGGGATCGAACTGTGCTAGCGCACTCACTTTGAGTGGCACAGACTGATGCTGCTTTCTGAAGCACAGCTCCAGGTTTCCCTTTGGTTAGGGAAGTTTAGTTAAGTTTGTGTAACATGGTTTATGCGGTTGTTTACACTACTGTTTACACTTGCCCCTCAGATAGGGCAACAGACTAATTAGAAAAGCCTTAGGTCTTCAGTACCTCAAGTGTCTAGTGTCTCCAGGGTACCTCTCTTGGACATGGACAAATCTGTTTGTGAAATTCTGGAGTTCATCCATAGGCTTATAGTGCAATGATGAAAAGTTTGTAATTTACACAAGATTTAAAGGCACTACCTCTGTGCCTGCCAGCAACAATTATCCTCAACAGGAGGAAGTACCACACACAGCGACCTGGCTGAATCTGATTGGCAAGCATAATAATGCCTTGCACATGTTAGGATGGCAGGGTGACTAGCAATCGGCAATTAATTGCTTCAGTGTTAAGGAGCTCTTTTCTGAACTCACCATGGGGCCAAGTGTCACAGTGTGTACAAGGAAGATTGATGTGTCCACAATAAGTCGCGCATGAGGGCCAGCTATAAAAGTACTGCAGTGCAATATACCCTGGCCACTTCTGCCTGGGTACAAGCCTGTCCTTAGAAGGTAAATTTTAGCATATTGAAAAAGAGAGTGTTTAAGAATTGGTTCAAGTCAAATCTAGAAAAAGGAAGTGTGTTGAGTAAAACATGAATAGTCCCTGAGTTGCAAGAAGGTTTTGCTGAGCCTCAAACTAGAGAAATTGGAATGTCCTTGAACTACTGTCTTCAGAACTGTCTTCAGATTTGATGTACCTGCTCGTTAATAACTCATGGTTTTTCCACTGTAAAAGGTTCTACCCCTAGCACTTCCCCTTAACTGACCTGCTCTTTACGATGCTTTACTGGTGGTCATTGGAAATGGATTGAAGGACCTGAAGACATGACGATCCTTGACCTGCATGAGACAGGTGGAACCATTATGAGGAGCCGGGTTATGAGGTCATGATTGCGAAATCTGCCCTCTTCTTTTCACGATACTCCTGACAGCAGGCCCAAAGGACACCCCAGTACACAGGGCAGCTTTCCCTTGTTTGATTTTCCTGCTTTTTTTTCTGACCACACCCACTTCCTGTTTGTTTACCATTTATTTCCCCCCTGAACATTTGCTCCTTGCCCGATTTGCCTTTGTGACCATGCTTCTGGAGCTCTGCCATTTTCTTTGCATGTGAAGTCTGGTGTTCTTTAATTTTATTGTCATATTGTTCAAGTTCTTGTCTAGCTGATGTTTGTGAGAAGAGACCGTGTCTAAAGTTATACAACTAGTGGGAATTATCCTAGAACCATTTAGTTTTAAAGACTATTTCGAAACTGTGCTTAGTCAGTTAATAAATCCTTTTCTCCCTTTTAATGACCGTCATAGTTGTGCATTTGGGTCCTTGATCTGAATGCTACATCAGTATGTCTATGTAGAGGGATGCAAATCTAATTTCATGCAATAACTAAAGGTGTCCCCCAGGGTTCTATTTTGGGACCTATTTTGTGTCTCTTATTTTTATAAATGATGTGGGCAAGGATATTTGGGCAAAAAAGCACCTCTGTGCTGATAACAGTCATTTGTACGCATGTTCTCTCACAGTACGGACAGTACAAGAGCTTTGGATAGCTTATCAGTCATTACGAACAACTGAGTTTAAATATGCTTCTAGATGCTCACAAAACAAAAAAGTTAAAATCTGCTTCTAAATGCTCATTTTATAGGTTTATCAAAAGCTTATTTAGAGGTACTTAATAATTTTAGAATTTTTACATCTTATAGTGAATTTGAGGATATGTGTGGATGATAGGCTTCTATTTAATGTACATAATGATTATCTAGTTAGAAAGCCCAAATCTAAGATTAGAAAAAATTTGTTTTTGCTAAGAAAAAACTATATTTCTGCTACTGACTGAATACAGTACTACTATTACTATATTGTACATGCATGCAGCTTCCTCCAATTTATGGAGCTGTGATTCAGTGTTCATCATTTCTTTTTATTAGAAATGCAAAGTCTCTTACTTACTATGATTTGATCATTGACCACTCATAGACAACAGCACTGGTTGTTTTTTTTTTATCTATAAAGCAATTTTGTCCAAACTGCCATATTATCTTGGCACCATTTTCTTTCTCAGCTCTGGTGGTTACCAGCTGTCCTAGGTAGTTGCATTGCAATACACCCAGAGATCAAGGGGAAACTGCATGGACTTACAATGCACCCCGGACATTTTTAAGACAATGTGTCTTAAAATTAGACAAATTAATATCCATTAATTATTCATTAAAAATTAAAGAGCAGAAGGCATGTAGTTTTCTTACTTTTTTTTATTTTGCAAATCAAATGGAGACATGGAGTCATAGTGGTTAGCACTGTGGCCAAGTGATGGGAAGTTTGAATCATTTTAGTGACAAAATGAACAAATCTTTTTTTTGAGTCATTTAGTTCATTTTCGTTCTTTTGATCAGAAATAAAATAAAATGCTACATTTTCAATAAACAGACTCCCAACACGTCTGCATACACAAATTTTTGCTATAGTTCCATAATGAAAATATTACAATGCAGCTAAGGACATATTATGATAACCAGAATGAGCAGCTCACCTCTCATATGTTCTAGTCAGAGTCATTCGTTTTTTTGAATCTACTGCAGTGCCTAGCGTCTATGGGAGTCACGTGACAAAAGAACGAATGACTCGGACCAAAGACTCAAAGGTAACTACTCATTTCTGTTTCCTGTACATAACCTACAGAGGTTTTGCGATGCTTTGCGAATGCGCGCTTAGTAGAAAATTAACGAATTACTCTGCGAGACTACTCCTACTTCTGAGTCACTATAAAGACTCGTTCAAAAGGAGCAAATCATTAATGAACGACCCATCCCATGACTATTGTGGCCTAGCACCTCCACGGTCAAGATTACAATTCCTGACCCATTCTCCCCGTGTTTGATGGGTTTCTTCCAGGTACCCTAGAAATTAGAGAAATTCTATGTGTGTGTGTGTGTGTGTGTGTGTGTGTGTGTGTGTGTGTGTGTGTGTGTGTGTGTGTATTCCGCTCCGTGATCTAAGTGACCAGGCTCCCAAGACCCTGTTCACAGGATGTATAGAAGATGCGGTACAGAAGAGGAGCGAATTAATGAATCATTTCTAGAATGAATTTTTTTATTGCAAATGGATTCAGGAATGGAATTGATCTTAATTTGTAAATGTTTGTCATGTTCAACATGTTAAATTTGTATTTTGTGAAATGGAATGGCAGCTACCTTGGCCAGGTCTCCCTTGTAAAAGTCATTTTGATAATCAATGGGACTTCCAGGTAAAATAAAGATAAAATAAAATGTGTCTGGTAGACTTTCTTGTACTAATTACACATTGCACTGTGCATAAAACAGGTTGGTGATTCCTTCCCAATGAGTGTCAAACATTGTGCAATATCATCAGTAATCAGAGTTGCCGCATTTTCTTCTTGGGCATTGTGTTTATTGATATATTGACCAACATTAATGAGAAGGTTAAGTCCTAGACATAGTAAACCCATGTTCCTTTGATGTGGTAAAGAAAAGATTATCAATGCAGGTCTGTTAAAACACATACAGTACTGTAGCCTCCAAATTGCACCATCCCAGCTCCTCAAACATCTACTGAAAATCAGTAACTAATTCACCTACAAAATACCTCTAAGTTTTCTTTTGTTGGGTTCTGAAGACCTTTTTCAATTGTTGTCGAACATGCATGTTTGCTACTAGCAAGCTGTTCATACTGCAGGGTTGGGGTTTGACTCCAAATAAGGGGTGTACTCGAAGGAGATAGCACCGAGGGAGAATCCAGGCCAGTGGGGATAACGAGGAGTGGTGTTACTGGGCGACGGCACAGAGCAAGATTTGTTGAAATACTAGAACTATGAAAACCACATGGTGTAGGACAGATAATAAGGCTAGCAATGCTAATGAGAGAGGAAATTCAAGGCCACCGAGCTCCATAATGTATCACTGGAGAAATGCTTGAACTGTATATAAGAAAAGACACTCCCTGGGGTCAAAATTAGTAGATAGAGTTTTATATATCTGATCATAGTCACAAATTGCTACAGTAAGTGGATGGCTTCATATTTTCTAAATGGTCTGACATGGACCAGGGAATGCAACAGTACAAGAGTTAACTGAAAAGGTACATTGATAACATGGGAACATGATGCTTTTTTTAATGGGACTGTCAATTGAGTGGCAAAGTAAACATTTAGAAATGTTAGAAAATAGATAATGTTTCTATTAACACTGCACTTGTAACACTGGGCTCATCAAATCATGTGGACAAAGTGCAGTATTGGGCCCATTTGTCCTCGAGAGAATATTAAATTGTTAAGGAAACTAAGTGTGAGGGTCGGCAGACAAGTGCACGCTGCCTGCTGGCTTGCAAACAGCTCAAGCAAAATCGGGTGGCTTATCCAAGGTGCAAAGTACACACGAAGAGGTCAGAAATATGGGAACTTCAGAACATTAGACTCAGCACAAAGAATGCAGGGGAGATGTGGGAACTCAAAGTGGTTTTCTCATTGGGCCAAACGTAAAGCCACCAAATTTTTACTAAACCTTCTTCACTTAAGGGACCTAAATATCTATCTTAAAATCAGGTTTTCTCTTTCTAGAGCTCCCCCCCCCCCCCATGTTTCTTTTCCTTTATCTACTTTCTCTGTACTTCTGAGTTCCCTTTCGTCCCTTTCTTAAATCTCTGTGCCTTTTATTTCTGAGCTCCCCCTTCTTTGTTTCCTCTTCTTTCTTCTTCTCTTTGATTCTGAGTTCCTCCCTCTTTTAGATTTTCCTCATCGTTTCTTTTCCTTAATGCAGTCTCTCAGTCATCGACCTTGCATTTGTGACAGCATTGTTGTGTAACTGAATGTCATAAGCAAATCTCCATGAACCTAAATAGGACAAAGTAACAGCTGTCTTTGATCTGGCAACATTCCTGAAACAAATTCACTAAGTTGACTCTTGTTTTTTACTTTTGTAAAACTATCACCAAGGTGACTTTATTTATACATTTTATATTACTATTAAATTTTTTCCCCCTTTACCGTCATGTTTGACACTTAAACCCTCTCCTTCCCTGTCTTCATTCTCTTAAATCTGCTTGTTTTTTTAATTCTGAGCTCCCTTTCTTTCTTTCTTTTTTTTTAACATATTCTCTTTGATTCTGAATTCCTCACTCTTTTTTATTTTCCTCAAAGTTTTCTCTTTTATTATTATTATTATTATTATTATTATTATTATTATTTTCTCAGAATAGCATGATGCTGCTCTGTTACATGGCGCAGCTTTGTACCTGCATGCAGAGAGACATTCAGAGGACTGATGAAGAGGCGTGGCCAGGTGCTGTGCATTTGGGCTGATTACCTGCACAAAGTGTTGCCTAGCAACCAGTGCAAGGCCTGTGATAAAAGCCATAGGTGGCTAAGGATTTGCCTGAAAGGGTATTGGGGGCGTTGTAGCACTTTTAATAAAAAAGTCATAGTGCATCTAGACACCAAGTTGCACCTACCTTATACTGTAGATGACATGTCTTAACTGAGCCTGATGGCATACTGTCATACTTGAAGGTGTATCATTTAAATTATGTAAAAAAAAAAAAAAAGTTCTTTTTGGTATCTGTTGTAGTCATAAGAACTGATCCAAAATATTTTTGTTTTATTATTTTCTCAGCACCTTACCTAACAATTATTAACCACTATATATATATATATATATATATATATATATATATTTTTTTTGTTGTTTTTTTTGTTTTGTTTTTTGTCTTTTTGCCCATAGCATACCCTGATCGGCATGTCGCTGTTACTGAATCTCACTGAGCATTTTCTAATATGCCACTCAACTGTGTTTTAAACATGGTTAAACATTCTCAGACACTGAATCTTTCACCTTGCATTTTTGACAGCATGGTTACATACTTTAATGTCATAAATAAATCACCATAAATTACTAACTAATTAAAACTAAATTGGACAAAGTGACAAAGCTGTCTTTGAACTGGCAACATTCCTGAGACTTTTTTAGTTATTGTAGCTGATTTTTAGTTTTCATCTTAGTAAAACTTTCACTCAGGTTAGTTCCTTTATACATCTATCTCACTCCTTGTATTAAAACTGCTACAGGGAGCAGTACAGTGACATGTCCACTACAAAGAAAGTATATTTACTTGCAAAAAACACTATACACTCTGAATAAAACCTCCTCAGTCCTTATAAACCAATGCACTAGGATATTTTCATATACCTGGTCAAATGTGTAATAGCTGTAACACATACGGTATATGTTACAATACACCTGAATGTGCAATGAACACGAATGTGAATGGGAAGTTAATGGGATCCCCAGAGCTGAGATAGAGAAACAGCATGCTGGACTACATGGGGGACCCACAGGAGTTGAAAAAAAAATACACAGAATGTAAAGGGATATTTACTGAAAGTCTGCCTTTAAATAGAACGTCTTGACGAGTAGAAGCCAATATGTAACTGATGAACAGAGCACCTCCAGGGTTGAGAGCTCTATACCCGCGTTGGGTCTACGTGTAGAGTTTGCATGTTTTCCACATGCTTGATGGGTTTCCCCCAGGTATTTTGGTTTCCTCTGACAGTCCAAAGGCATGCAGATTAGGCACATTGGCATTCCCAAAATTGCCAGCAGTGTGTGTGTGTGTGTATGTGTCTGCCCTGAGGTGGATTGGCACCAAGCCCAGGGTTTACCCCGCCTCGTGCCCAAAGTCTACTAGAATAGGCTCCAGGCCCCTGCATCCCTGTACACAGGATAAGCAGTATGTAAGATGAAAATAAATGAGCTAATTTAATAAAATAACTTACAAAACTCAATTAGCTAGTAAATTTTGAGCTTAAAGTTACCAAGAAAAAGTAAACAAATCTTACAAATATGATTACATTTTAATATATATATATAAAATGTAATCATATTTGTAAGATTTGTTTGTATTTAACATGAAATACAAATGAGATCCATCCATTCAGGAACCTCTGTAGTCCAACTAGGGACTGTTGAGGCCAATGGTGACCATTGTATTTATTCCTATTTTGATGACTGTGGTAGGACCTCCAGTCAACAGTCACACATGCATTCACACACTATGGGAATGTCAGTTATCCTACTCTGCATGTCTTTGGACTATGGGAGGAAGCCCATCAAGCACAGAGAGAACATTCAAACTCTGTGCACACAGACCCAAGGTGGGAATCGAACCTGGACCCTGGGGGTGCAAGACGACAGTGCCAACCAATAAGCCATGGTGCTGCCTACAAATGATTTGCCTGAATGAAAAGAATACATTGTAATGATTATGTTGATGTTCAAAATGCGAACTCAAGGAATAAAAGTATAGCCTGCTCACTGTAACACTCATATGTGCACTCTTCAATGGAGAAATGCCTTTAGATTTTGGAGCGTTGCTGTAGAGATTTGTACTTTACAGTGCATTCAGCTACAAGAGCAGTAGTTGAGGTCAGGCACTGATGCCAAATGAGAAGGCCTGTGGCTCTCTTGGAGCTCTAGTTCATCTCAAAGGTGTTCAGTTCAATTGTCAGGGTTGAGGTCAGAACTTTGTGCAGGCCACTCGAGTTCTTCCACTCCAACCTTGAAACATCACGTATTAATGGAGCTTGATTTGTGCCCAGGGGCACTGCCATGCTGAAACAGCTTTTGGCTTCTCACTTCCAGTTGAAGGTAAATTGTAATGCTACAGCAAACGAAAAAACTGTGTACATGGATTGGTTTTCTCCAATTTTGTGGCAACAGTTTGGGGAAGAACCACATGTTAGTTTAATGTACGGTTGTAGTCTGTAAACTATGAATTATGTGATCAAGGTAAGGGGCACCACAGCTACCATATTTTTTGGGAAAGAATGTACTGTAAAGCTGAAACAGTACAGTTTAACTGTAAAGCTTGTTAAACAACAGCATGAACGTACTGTAGTTGAAGTTGAAAAACAGCATGGATTTTTTTTAAACCTCAGCCATCATTCAAAGAACTGAACAATCCATGACACAATATATATAAATAGTATACATATAATAGAAATATATAAAAGTATATTCACAGGGCAGTTTTGCTTGTTTGTTTTTTTCCCCTTTCACTTTGTGTTCGAGGAGGAGGCTTCCATTTCTACTCTTTCTACTCTTACTTCAAAAATCATTGTGAAACCATGCTGCCAAACTTTAACTGATCAACTAGCTGATACATGAGACTGTGTGGGTAAATGCTAGTCAGAGGTGGGTAAAAGCTAGTCAGAGGTGCGTTCACGCTAGTCAGAGGTTGTTAAATGCTAGTCAGAGGTGGGTAAAAGCTCGTCAGAGGTGCGTTCACACTAGTCAGAGGTCGTTAAATGCTAGTCAGAGGTGGGTAAAAGCTAGTCAGAAATGGATAAACTCTAGTCAGAGGTCAGTATAAACGCTATTCAGAGGTAGGTCAATGCTAGTCAGAGGTGAATAAACTTTAGTCAGAAGTGGATAGACGCTATTCAGAAGTGGGTAAATGCTGGTCAAAAGTGGGTAAACGCTAGTCAGAGGTGGACAGATGCTAGATGCTAATCATCAATCTATTGTTGATCTAATGTAAGTCAGAACAATATTTCAGAAATTTATGAGATGTGTAAACGGCATTTATGTGCGTTTAGCCTATACAACAGCCAGGGTTTAATGTACCTATGGCCAAATAGAATGTTTTGTCTCCTCAAAATTATTCAAATTTAAATTGAATTATACTTCAGTCAAGCATTTATACAAACAAACAAACAAAAACATCTGAAGATTTATCCAGTTTGGAGAGTAGATTTAAAAACATCCTTAGCGTGGCTGGAAAGGCAATCACTACTTTTTTTATACATTCAAATTTAGGTTTACCTTCAAGAAGATAATATTTGATTTATTTCATAGAGAAATACATTCATACAAGAGACCTAGGAAATTTGTTCGATCATAAACAATGCACTATGACTAGAAGAATAATGGTGTCGTTCAGTAAGATGTGATTTTTAAAAATGTTTAATGGTGCAACAGTTTTTTTATATATACTTTTTCAGTTGAAAATTTTTTAATTTCATTCTAAATTGTTCATGAAGAATTTATCTACATTTAAACACACTGTTGTCTTCAGAAACTTATTTCCACGTTTCAATGCTTCTGCTGGTGAGTCAAAGAGAAAAACACCAAAAAATGTAGCAGCTTCCTTGCAATTAAGTGCTAATTTTCTCAGTACAGCTTGCTACTGCAAGCGCTTGAAGCATGAGAGTGATAGCCAGCTCACTTTCACCCCTTATCCAACCGAGTAAAAAGCAATCAAGATAACTTAATTTTCCATTAAACCACCAAAACCTCTCGAAAAGCAATAAAGAGAACACACCTTCAAATCATACAGGACTAAAGCCTGAAATGGAAGAACTTCAGGCATGTTTCTGATCGGATCTCACGTACAGTAATTCTCCATATTGCTGAACTTTACATTGTAGATGAAGTGTACAGTATATGGTAGACGAGGCAAATAAAACATAAATTTCTCACCTGTCACCGGTGCCTCGATGTCTAACATGGTCTTCTCCTGACGTAGGATGGCGGCGCCCTCGTTGATGATGCGCAGGGCCACGGCTTCCTCGACTCGACCCTCTTTGGTTAGGTGGGCTTTGAGAAGGTCCACCCGGGGCTTGCCCTCACAGTCAAACACCTCCTTCATGGTAAGGCGGTGGCTTAGAGGGAAGGGCACGGCTGGAAAAAATGAAAGAGGGATCTATCAAATTAAATTGTGGTTGTGGTCACAGTGAGCGTCAGTGAACTTAATTGTAATTATATGTCACGAACGTATCAAAACTAATTGTAAGTATTGCAAATGGGGGAAAAATCAATAGCAGTTCTCTTACTAATTCCTTTTTTATCTGAGCATTGATTTTTCGTCATAATCATGGCTGTGCAGTAGTCAGTATGTAACTTCTAGGCAATTAAATGCATCTAAATTAACCTGAGTTTCACACCAATGGGAGGAATAATTTTCAGGTGATTACAACTTCTATGTACCACGTTTATTTGTAAGTAATTTTGCAAAACTGGTTCGATTTGACCATGCCTTTCAGACCTGGGCCTTCAATTAACTCCACAACAGTTAGAAACGAAACAATAAAGCTGTTGAGCGTTGACTATAGAAGGTCTGTTTTGCAATGTACTGTATGTGGGCTATGAATACACATTATTCACAAACAAGTATTATGTTCATAGCCGTATTGCTTCTGCAGGTTTATGGGACATTAGTTTTATGACACTTAATACCAAATAAGCTTATTTCAGTTCCAGATGTTAAAACCTTGAAATGTGAACAAAAAAGTAAGCTGATCGCAGCTATGCTTCTGAGCAGTTGGGCAGTGGTAACTCAACAAATCTCTGCTTACTGATCAGGAGGTTGGTGATTCAAACGCCATGCCGCTTTTACTCAGTGATATGTGCTACAAATACAAGCCAGTCATGTTATCCTAGCAAACCAAATCACTATAAAAACGTCATAGGTAGTATTTATTGCTGGTCTCAGTCAGTTGCGGTTCCGGTTGGAACTTGCTGAGCCAAAATGACCTGCAGAACATGGATTAAACTCATATAATCCATCAACAGCTATAATATTCCACCTGTGGTCTCGTGCTCTCTCAAAGCTCTTGGTTATGAGATAAAACCAAGACCAGAGGAAATACAATTTTCTAGAAGAGGGAACAGGATGACAGCTTATTTTCTCATGAGAGGCTAAAGAGCTACATACTTAAAAGCTATGGGACTGAGGGGCCAAAAAAAAAAAAAAAAAACAGTCAGGTAAGCCACTAATGAGTCCAACTCATTAAAGACTGAGGGTTTTGGATTAGATTGCAAGCCTTATTAGCTTAAACAAAAAAAGCCTGCCTCTCAGTGCACGCTGTGCTAGTGACTGCCATTTAAAACTCAATTGCTTTTTAATACGGCCTAACATAGATGATGGAAATCTTTGGAACTTAGAAACATAAACACTGGAAATGAAAAGTGCAATTACAAACCAGGCTGAAACAAAAGAAGAAAGAAGCAGAAAAGAAACTTCGCCGGAAGCATACACTATAACTAACACATCATCTATCAATGCCACATAAAATCTAATATATTCAAGCATCCTTCTCAACATAATGATACAGCGCAAAGCTAAAGCAGGCCATTTTTTTAAATATATACTTGTGATCAAAAGGGCGCTTTGTCACGAGCGGCTCATTGCCTAAAATAAATCCTTAAAATCCTGGACTACTTTAATTATGCATGCTTCATTAGTGTTATCGTTCATTCATTGACATAAATTAACAAGGTAAAATGGCCTTTCAGCATTTAAACAATAGGAGTGCTTCACAGAACAGGGTGAATGACACTCCACAACAGTCGCGTAGACTGCCACCACATGAATTATTGATAAAGCAGTAGTAAAACTGTATACCGATCCTCAGCCGAGTAATATTTCCAGTTCCTAATCAGACACGGAGCACAGTGTTGAACATGGTGCAAAGCGTGACTCATTATAAAATGTGTGCAGCGATGATGGAGCTTTAACAAAGCATCGAAATGGTGAATTATTTATGCGTGTGTGCTGGTGGCGATGAGCCGCACTGTAATTACAGAGTGTGGTTACAGGATCGATGAACAAGAGACAAAGCATCTTTGAAATGGATGACGCGGACACCATTCGTATAAATGCTATTGGTAAATTTGTATGAATGAAATGATGTTAGACCGCAACTGTGGTCTTTATATCTCTGAAGGGAAGTGTGTAGATATCTTAAGCTGCCTAAAGGAGTGAAAAGAGAGCTAAATGTCTACAGAATTTGCTTCCAAACCTCTCAATATTCAATAGAGCTGATAATTCCGATAGCTAAAAATTGCCATCTCATACTGTAGATAGGACTCGATTGTGGCCCGCTGTCACTTTTACATAGCCTGGAGGTTAGTTAGAAACTATGACAGGAATGCTTTAATAGGAAAATCATCAAGTGAGCTGACTTCACACGGATTTCCTGTTAACACACTCAAAAGGTTTATGATGCTCCATAACAGCCTCCCGGAATCTTTTATTGCTCTTATAAAACAACCACAACAATTACTATGTTTCAACTTATAAAAAAGAATGGGTCATACTTTTAACTTTGTATAGTTACATTTAATGTTGTGGAACACCCCCGAGTTCCTATTAACGGTTATTTTATAGTAGCTATAAACAGTTGTTCCATCCTCAGAAACAGAAGAGAGAAGAGTCCATGTTTTTATAGATTAAATAAAAATGGAAAAAGGAAAAAAAAAAAAAAAGCATGGTTGGTGGCTAAGTGGTTAGCACTGTCGCCTCGAGGGTTCCCTCTTCGGTCTATGTGCATGGAGTTTGCCTGTGGGTATTTCAGTTTTCTCCCACAGTCCATAGACAAATGCGTTGTAGGCTGACTGGCATTTCCCAATTGGCCATAGCGTATGACTGGATGTGGGAGTGTATGTGCTTGGGATATGTGATCATCTGGCACTCTGTCCAGGGTGTACCCCGCCTCGTGCCCTAAGCCCGCTGGGATAGGTTCCAGACCCCCCGTGACCCTGAATACAGGATTAAGCGGTATAGATGATAAGCGAGTGAGTGAGGCTCAAATTTTATAAGCTATAGCCCCTTTTTAATTCTATGTTTTTTTTTAATGTAAAAACATAATTCAAATCTGAATATTAAGTACTCAGTAGGTCAGAGTATTAAGCAAATACACCCTCAAACAATATATAACTTTTTTCACCATGCTATTATTTATTTAACAACAATGAAGGCAAAAAAAAAAAAAACCGTGTGTCTCATTCTTTAATTCATTGCTTTAATTCATAGATTCATTTCCTTTTGAAGGTTTGAGCATTAGCGGTCCCATTTCAGTTGGAGTGAGGTCTGCACTTTGACTAGGCCATTCCTATTTTTCAGCCATTCTGATATGGATTTACTGGTGTGCTTTAGAGCATTGTCCTGTTGCATGACCCAATTTTGACCAAGCTTTAGCGCTTTGACAGATGACTTCACATTTGCCTCTAGAATACTAAATGACTGCAAGGTGCAGAACAAGCCCAAATCATCACCCCTTCAACCCGCCGTGCGTGACAGTAGGTATGAGGTTTTTCTGCTGTACTGCTAAATATGGTTTGTGGTTTGTTCGGTGGCGTTTCCATGTTTTTTTTTTTTTTTTTAGAGAGGAGAGGCTTTCTTCTGGCAACCTTTCCAAATGAATTGTACTTGTTTAGTGTTCTTCTAATTGTGCTCTCATGGTCTTTAACATTTAACAGGCTCAGTGATGTCTGTAGAGTCTGAGATGTAGGTCTTGTGTGTTTTTTTTTTTTTTTTTGTATTTCTCTGAGTATTGCACAGACTGACTTTAGGGTGAATGTGCTGGAACGTCAACTCTTGGCAAGATTGGCAACTGTCTTGAATGCTTTCCACTTGTGTATAATCTTTCTCACTGTAGATGTTGTTTTAAAACCACAACCTGGCTGTGACTTACCATCTTAAATCCCATGGAAGCATTAAGGGGGTACTTAGTATTGCAGACCTGTTTTTTTTTTTCTCTTTGGCTTCATGATTTTACACAACAACAAAAAAAATGGCATGGCTGCAAATACAACTTCTACAGTATATGTCTGTATTAGCTTTGCACATCTGCATCCTGATATTTCTGTCCAGTCTTTTGGGTAAAATTGCTTAAGGTCTCATAAAGTCAACAAGAAGTTTCAGGATTTATGCCAGCCCTGCTCCTCTTTGCAGCATTATGAGATATCTTTTGTTGTAATGCTGCAAAATGTGTAAAAGTTCAAGTCGGGGAAAGTGCATTCTGCATCTGCACTCCATCCTCACCTACTGTAAATCCTCATTTTACTGTAATACAACCTACACAACCCAGATAAGGTATATACACTGCAGCAAAAGAAGTGTAACGCAGCCACTTGGCTGGACAGGTTCCAGGAGAGGAGACTCAGAGGGATCAACACACAAGTAAATAATTCATTATTTGTCTTGAGGGGGGAAAATCACAAGGAATTTCGAGCATCTACTAGTGACATAATGGGCCCAGGTCTAGTGTTGGCGTTAGTGTGTGTGTAGAGACAGAGCAGTAGTATAAGATGTATATGCATGTATGCATTAGATGTACTGTATATGCATAATATGCATTTATATATGCTCATATTTGTGTTTTAAATATATTATTTACATATACGTGTTTCCTTTGAAGCATTAATTGATATTGTTTCGATAGAAATATGAGCAAATTACACATCAGAGCTACCTCTCATTAAGATAGCTGAACTAGCAAAAATTAGCCTCATTGGAGCAGCAGTGATTGGGCAAACTAATATAACCCATAACAGGAGTTTCATACTCAGTAACGCCTTACTGGCTAGAGAATACATTGACTACAAATACAATAAAATAAATAAAATGACTAGCAAAAACTAGCTGTTTATCCTGCATGGGTGAAAGAGCATTAGTCTCTTCTTTGTCAGTCACCACTCCACAATCCCAACATATGCAGGTACCCATACATAAATGCAATTTTTAGACATATATGAGGGGCGTTCAAGTGAAACTGGGACTTTTAATTGTGCAGAACAACGTTATGAGAGTTATATATATTTCCCTATACAATGCACTGCTACACTGATGCACTTATCCCAGCGTTTCACTAGTGCATGGAGATGCCATCACAGTCGAAAGATTTCCCAGTGGGCTGTAGGCATGAGCGGTCTGCCCGGGTTCATGTCTGAAACGTTGGCTAAGCAGGAACTCTTTTAATGGCCTGCTTGGAACGAGGTCAGTACCTTACTGGGGATGTGGCAGTAACTCCCAGCTGGATTCCTGTAATGTGCTACTGGTGTTTGTGAATGCTGTGCGTACAGTACATTGCCCACTGACAGATGCGTCTCTTCCACAAGTGGGTGACAAGTTATCGATCGATTTTCAAGGATGAGCCGTTCCACTCGCTGCAATGACTGCAGTGGGCTCTAAGGCCACCTCAGCCAGGTGTATAAAATTATTTATGCAATATAATTTTCTTTCCTATAGTTACATATATGGGTAACATATAGTGTTGATATTTAGTGCGCAGTCCAAAAATATGATAACATTTCACTGACATAAATATCCATATATTACATTTACATGGGTATGGTTAGCACTTTTCTCTAAGTGTGTTATGCTGACCACTACTGTAACAGAAGCATTGACTGGATTCACTTGGCTTCAGAAGACGCACTTGCTATCCTTCAACCTCTACAGTCAGTATACCAATTGGTATATGTGGAGTGAGCTAGAAAGTATGGTAAAATTGGTGAAATGAAGAAATGAATGAGAATGAAATGGTGCAAAACAATAAGAAATGGATTTAGGGGGAAAAAAGACTCAGTGACACCTATTGAGTGTTTCATTCAATACCAACTGAATTCATACTGCTGGCAGAGAGAGAGAGAGAGAGAGAGAGAGAGAGAGAGAGAGAGAGAGAGAGATTAAAAGATAGATCTGGGAAGAAGCAGCAGTTTAGCACACTGTCTCATGCAGTTCCAAAGGCACAAGCACATAATTTGCCTATCCGTCTCTGTCCTTTCCAGCTCTCCATGTCCTGGAGGCCAAAGGCATGAGCTCACACACACACACACACACACACACACACACACACACACACACACACACACACACACACACACAGTGTATATGTGTTTATTTGTTAAATAATGAAACCGACAGACCGGAACAGAAGGAAGCCTGTAGGGTATTTGAAGGTCCTCTAATAGGTCAAATTAAACAGCATGACAAACACGGGCATCTTTTCTTTATTCACTATTATACACTATTATATATTTCATACATGCATGCAAAATTATTCCTATGTCAAATGAACTGCATCAGCTGGCCACTTTATTAGGAACCTGATTACATTACGTTCAGGCCGTAATCCGAATAGAGTATCATGTCGTAGCAGCACACTGCATAGAATCATGCGGATCCAAGTCGAGCAAGAGCTTCACATACAGTAAAATTCGGGAACTGTGTACCCTTATTCGAGGTAGGATTCTAACTGTAACACTGCTGCTGACTGACTTTTTTTGTATTGATGGACTACTCCTCAGCCCAGCAGTGACAAGACAACACTTATCTATGTAAAACACTCAAGCCAATGCCACACACACATTTCCATGTACGTGTCAATGCTGTACTGTGAATAATGCAACACCCCCCCCAAAAATGTCAGGTCCCATGCTAGTCTGTTTTTCATTAATGGACGGGTTGTGCAAAGCTTTATGACACATTGTCATACAGTCAGTAAAGTAGGTGCACTCAGTAAAGTGGATACTGAGTGGTTATGAATGGTTTCACTGCAAAATGTGACAAACACCATTTTCAGACTTTCATACATTCTGGCAAATTATTTTCCACAGGCAAACAAGGTTATGTGTAACAGAATTTAAAATGAAAGAAAACTCTACATATCCTTCTTTTAGAAACTGTGGACTTACTGGTTTTTGGCAAAACATAACAACGATGATAGCAATGCACAGGAAAAAATGCAATGCCTCCACAAAAAGCCAACCGCATCGCTTTTTCTGTCACATATAGTACCAGAATTACCAGATGGGCAAAGTAACCTCATTGTGTTGAAATGATTTCGGGACACTGTTGAAGCCAGGAAAAAAGTGGTGTACACTCTGCTTCTGCCGTTGCATTTACCCCGGCAGTTATGGACTTCCATAATCATCATCTACGGAACACAAACTGAAACTAACAGAAGAGGGATGCACTGTAAATGTAACTTTTAGTACTGGGTTGAATTTTTCTCACTATCCTCAACATTTTTTTTTTATAATTCTAATCGTTTTATCTGATACTTTTTTCTTTTTTTTTTTTTTTACTTATTCCTATTTGCTTCCAGTGACTCACAACAAAAACACAGTCAAAGCATGAGGCTGCTTTATTGGTATATGAAAATTAATATTCATATTTCCACAAGCACAACTGCATGTTGATTGATCAATTATGACACAACTATGGCTGGTGGATTTTTGCCGTTTTGCTAAATTGAACAAAATTCAGCTCAATATGAGCGCCACAAGTTGGACACGCTATTTTGCATTCTTTTTGACTCAAAGAAACCGTGCACAATATATGTCAAAAATAGTTTTATAGAGCATAAAAAATATTTCCACTAGTTTTATCTTGCAATCAAACCCTTCACATATTTACCTCAATAAGTGAAATATGAAAGTACTTGTTACTGCGACTAATATTTTTTCTTTTATCTTTAAAGTTGCTGGTTGGAAGTCTAAACCAGATATTTCCTTTTTCCCCCCATGTTGGATGTTACCAGATTGGACATTAAATGTTACCATTAAATTAAAATGTATAAGTATGGTATGTGCTTTATACTGAAAATACGATTATTATAGATGTTTATATATGCATGTATTAGTTCTCATTTTGGATTCACCAATATTAAGATAATAAAGAACGATGAACAAATAAAAATTATGATATAACCATTATATTTGTTATTGCTGCATTTATTGGCATTCTATAATTGCTCTGGCAATACAATAAAGAAGTGCATTCATGCCAATAAAGCAAACTAGGAACTGAAATGTCGAAGCCAGAGAACGAGTCGGCTGCACTGGAGAAAGTGGTCACGCTTGAGAGCGTTCTAGCAGGCCGAGGCGGCCGACAGCAGCTTTGCTCCTTACTTACACCCAAAGCCGAGCTGTTGAAACTGCGGTGTGTTGCTGAGCAACAGCCACCGACTACTGGAGGGTGGCCAGCACTGATACACTATACATTGTGATTGGGGAGTAAATCTCAAACATGCAGGTCTGCTCGCATTACCACAAGCATGCAGCCCACAAACCCTTCAACACACACTCTCATCCACTGACAGACAGAGAGGAAAGAAGAGGAAAAAAAAAAACTCATTGTTCCGCTCAAACAAACACAAACCAATTAGACAAGGCAGGCTGAAGTGCGAGCTGTTCCTGAGCCCAAAATCCACTACTTTAGCTCTGTAAATCACGGTGTACAGAGTCTTTCTCTATAGCTGCTAACATCAATGCGGCTTTGAATCAGCACTCACAACCACAGCCTTGGGCTAAAAACAGAAAGCATTCATCTGGAAGGAAAACATTATATTTTTTATTCATGACACTATGCCTAATATGCTAAACTATCGCTTTTGGCTTATTGTCCATCAATATGATCATCTGGGTCTGTTTCTGCTCTATGCTGTGCACTTATTCAACTCTATATTAAACTCTAAGTGTACACGCAGTATATCATTGATATACAGCTAGTGGGTCTGCCATTTTGTCTATTATCTTTCCTTCTCTATAAGCTATTTATCTTTATTAAGGTCATGGTGTCTTCTGAGTCTATCTTGGGAACAATGGGCTTAAGGTAAGAATACACCATGGATTAGAATCCAGACCATTGCAGGCCACAAAAAACACACACATTCACCTGTAACCAGGGCAGTGGTGGCTCAGTGGGTTAAAGCACTGAGATACTGATCGAAAGGTCGGTGGTTCAAGCCCCAGCTCCACCAGGTTGCCCCCTATTGGGCCCTCAATCAAGGCCCTTAACTCTATCTGCTCCAGGGGTGCTGTATTACGGATAAACCTGTGCTCTGATCTCAGCTATGCTGGGTGATATGAAGCATAAAGAGTTTCACTGTGAATACAACCTTAACCAGTTTAGAGTAGCCTATACATCTGCATATAGGATTTTGGAAAATGAGAGGAAACAAGAGAATCTGAAAAACCCCACACAGACACTGGACGAAAACGGGTAACTCCACAATCTAAGCTCAGGACTAAACCAGGGATCACAAATCTGCTGAGTGGTGGATGTTACCCTGTGCGCCATCATGCTATCTCGCCTGGCAAAGGATTAATCTAAATCTAAGTAGGTTATGAGTATGAAAAGGTGGTGAAAAACCATAAACTGCCTAATGTAGCTACAATTTTACATTTAGTCACAAAAACCATCAGTGGACAGTGGTGGGGAAAAAAAAAACAATATATGAAACATAGACTACTGTTTCAGGCTAACAAGATACAGGGTTGGACAACATTTATTTTGCATGTATTAAAATTCTGAATATATTTCCAGTGCTGGAGGTTTTTCAAAGGCAGGACCTTGAGTAGTGACAGTTCATGGACAGAACAACCGTTTCAAAGAGATTTTCTTATGCCATTACACTCTTCTTTCTTAACATACTGCTTTGCTAAATGCTGAGATGACAGCTAGTGAGCTGGATACTAGCAAGTAGGTGCTACAGTCTTGTAGCTCTGTTAAGCTATTACCAACAACAACAACAAACAAACAAAAAAATTATAATAATAAGTAACATTTACGGTATTTTAGTCCTTTAGAATCCAGACATACATATATAATTGTATATACAAGTTATAATTGACTCATAAGCAGTGACTAAACAAATGTCTAGTGTAAAATCAAATAATCTGTGGATGCTAAGCTCTCACACAGTTGCCATGTCTCTTGGTGCAAACCTTTAATTATGCTCCTCCCCAACACTATTGGTTTTTCAAAGGTTACTAATTCAGCGGAAAACACTTTGGCCTTGGCAGATGGCAAGAAATGCAACAATAAAGAAAACGATATGTTGAAACACACCAAATGGGTCTAAAACCACAGCACAGTATTTTCCATAGTCAGCCATAAAGAGATCCAGAAGCTTTAGATATCTGTATTTGCACAGAGCACAAACAATATCACTACCAGAAGACTGCTCGGTCAGTTGGGAGATTACCTCATTAATCTCGGTTAGCCTGGGAATGTATAATGTAAGCTCAGAGAAAACCAGCAGACCAGAGCTGGCTGGTATTAATGGGCTACAAGGGCCAAGTCTTCCCACTATTTCATGGACAAATATTTTAAAATACACTTCATTTTTCAAGTAAATTGATTTTTTTTTTTTTGCACATTCATGGAAGCAGCATTGATCAGCCATAACATTACAACACATAGCAGTATGCAGTATAGTATTGTGTAGGTTCCCCTTGTGCTGTCTGGGCAAATCTGGCCCATCTGTTGGTGTGGTGTGATGTCTAGCACCAGGACGCTGATAGCAGATCCTTTGAATTGGCCTCCATGAATTGGACATATATTTCCGGCATATTCCATAGGTGCTTGATTGGATAAGGATCCGGGGAGTTTGGAGGCCAGGTTGGTGGCCTCGGGCTCTTTGGGTGTTCTGGTGCCTTTATCGTGGCCAACATTTTTTTTTTCAACTTTTTTGAGCTGCTTTGGCTTTTTTTTTGTGAGATCGGACCAGACGGAGTGGTCTTTGATCCTCACATGGTGCTATTGATCCTGTCAGCGGTTTACTACCATATAATTGATAATCAGTTTTAATGTGTTAATGACACTAATGTGCTAACCTCCTAAACCTCTAAACCTAAACCTCCTACTCTAAACTTTCTCAACTGACAGTGGACAGAACTGGCTAATGGCAAGCATGCACAAATAACAATCACTAATCATATATATATATATATATATATATATATATATATATATATATATATATATAAGCTCCACCCGTAATAGTTCCATGATATCAACTTTCCCATTATTATAACCAGAGTAAATACACAATGCATTTTTTCTTTCTTTTTTTTTTTTTAGAGAAAAAAAGCTGGCTTTATGTGAAAACCGAATAACTGCCCCAAACCTAATGAGATTTTTTGCAGTTTTTTTTAAAATGCGAACATGACCAGCCTGTTTAAGGTCATGCCACAGCATCTCAATCAGATTTAAGTCCACACTTTATTTATAAATTTTTTTGAGCCATTCAGAGGTGTACTTGTTGGTGTGTTTTGGATCATGTCCTGCTGCATAACCCAAGAGCACTTGAGCTTGAGGTCAAGCATGCCAAGTTATCCAGCCCCAGAACACTACCACGACTGTTGACTGCTGCCAAATATGCAAAATAAATAAATAAATAAAATCAGGAAGGGACAAATACTTTTTCACAGAACTTTACTATTGTTTCAGGATTAAAACCATCACAGAACCCTGGCAGAATTCACATCTATAAAGTACAACAGCATCCAGCATTTATCCAATTAGTATCCAACCTGGGTGCGACTTCTTTTCCCCCTCCCATTTATTTGGTGTCCTGGGCAGCTTCCAAGCAATCCACAGTCAAAGATATAGTTTCTATAATATACGTGACCTGGAGGAAAGCTAACAAGCCTATCATCTCCATGTGAACTCGACACACCTCCAATAATCTGACATAACTGAGGATGTTCTCAGAACTTTTTTTTAGCCGATTGTTGCAGCTGGGTGCTGAATAGAGCTCTGAGAACAGAGAAAAGTAGACACGTTGTTAGGACATTATAAATAACTGCGCAAACCAGGTTGCATAACCACCTCCTCACTGTCTAACACATTAGCTGTGGCTGGATCATCTGTACTGCAGGCCTACACAGACTCTACAGCTGGACATAAGAAGAAACATTAGCTCTGGCTGCTGAGGCTCTGTTTTTTTTTTCTTTTTTTTTCTCAATGTTGCCTGATTGCATTAGAAAAGAACGAGAAAAGCCTTAACACTTCTGGGAGCCAGAATCCACCAGACTCATTTGATGTGTCAACTCTGACACATGTGGGTTAATTTAAAAAGGAAAGTGACCCAAAAAAGGCGAGAGTTAGACAAAACAACGTCCGTCAAAAACTAACGTTAAAAGACAGCATTGACTAGCGACGCTGATCTCTGTTTAGTGCGATATTGCCTCTAGCATCTGTTCCTTCAATGTTTATGCTCCTCTGTTATGCCAAAGATATTTTGCGCCAGTATGTAAATGGAGCCCAGTTCCCTCTGTCATCAAAAACACATCTACAGGACAAGCGAGACAGGCAAGTGCCCGGAGCAAGAAATCATTGATGTTGTTCTATAGACGTCAAATATGAAAATGTACAAGCAAAGGAGCATTAAACTGATTCACATGTCTCTGAGTTTACTTAAATGACTCTATGTGTGATACTTGACCGACCTATATGGAAGTCGGGAGGAAAAAATAATAAGAACACAACAAAAAAGAAGAAGCAGAACAGTGGTGAGTGTCAGAAATAATGACACATCAATGTTTTTTTTTTTTTCTTTTTCTTTTGTAGAATCAGCAGCTTCTCAAACGGTCTTGGATGTAATGGCAGAATAGTGAGTTGTAAACAGACATGAACACCACTCTCTCCCCCAAGACACACAACATTACACCTTGTACAGCTTTTGTCAAGTCTAGTCATGAATACATTGAGTGTTAATGCTATTATTATAGTATGCGCTCACTGGCCACTTAATCACACCATTGTCCGCCGTCCACAAATCGGCCTTCCCCCCCGAATATGCCTAGTTTCGGGAAGCATGTACCCATTGCAGCGAGGGATTTATGATCTTGGCTGCCAGAAGTGGACCACTTTTGTGTTTCCATCCATCTGATTTAAATCAAAATTGAGGTGCATACACAGTACTGTGCAAAAGTCTTAGGGACCACATTATCTTTGGTACAAATTTTGTTATACTGTATATGTTTATCATGTCTGCATTATTATGTACGGCAAAAAATATTAAATAAATAACATTACAGAAGAATATTTGCATGCAATTATAGAAACATATTACATCAGATGAAAACTGCCAGAATGTAGGATCCTGGGTTTTTCCCAGTTACCAGGAGAGCTCTGGCATATTCTCCAGCACACTCAGTAAAACCTCCCAGCTGTTTTTTTTTTGTTGTTTTTTTGCAATCTTTGCAATACATTGCATTGTGTCAGGTTGTATAGTACTTAGATAGTTTCTGTTAATTTATTGTGTTAATTTGTTTTGTCTCAGCTAGTCCGCTAATTAAGTGTCTTAGCTAGTTAGTTCTGTCAATTTATGTCATTCATTTATGTTATAGGAGGAACATTGTTTCATTTCACTGTGTTCTGAACTGTATATGGTTGAAATGACCATAAAAGTCTACTTGATGTGACTTTAACACTATTGATTATTTTGAAACGAAGAGTTTTTACTCCAGATATCGACTGTGTTTATTTTATTCCCTTTAATTGCTCTTTATAGGAGTTTATTTTATGTAGAATTATTTTTAAAAAACATTTTTGCTTATGGCATTTTTTTGATGCACAAAAGAAGTAAAACAGCTGTTAGGTTTTACTGAACATGCTGGAGAATATGCTGAAATTCCTCTGCTAATTTTCGTACAGATTAGCCTAATTGGCATTCCCAAATTAATTAACTAGTAATGTGTGAATGTTGAGCAGTGGACCTACCACGGTCATAAAATTGATATAAATGCAATGGTAATTACCACTGGGCTCCATGGTCGCTAGTTAGAGGTTCATCATATAAATCATAAAGGTTCCTAGATGGATGGATGGAAGTTAAAATGGTTATTTGACATATTTTTGTTATAATAGAGTGCACCATGACACATCTTAGAGTCTTTTAAGACTCTAAGATGTGTCATGGTGCACCCTATTATAACAAAAATGTAAGATGTAAGATGCTTTGGTAGAAGTCTTAAAATGGTTAACCACATTAGTGATAATTAAAATAGAAATTAGACGTCCATTTATATGTGCAATGGATGCATGCATGCACAAATTGCATGCAATCTAAGCACAATTCAAACATGAAAAAAAAAAAAAAAGCTCACATGACTGCAGTCTGTTTGTGGCTTTGTGGATCTGATGCTGGGGCAGGATGGTGTCCTGATGCTTTTTAGGTTGGAGGTGAGATTTACTCCCTGCGCAGTGAAATTTCAAGGTGAACCTTTGTGAGTTACCTACATATTTTGCACTTGTTCAATTGTAAGCATGGTGTGATGCTACGTACTGTATGTGCCTCCTCATTTCTTGTTTACTGAGCTCCTGTAGCTACATCTCCATTTTCATGCTTCAAGCTTATATATTGAAAATCTACAGTTCTCATCCCCCCCCCCCCTCCATTTTATTCTTTCCTCTATCATACAGCATTTATGCTCCGTTTCTGTCTGACTTTCCCCCGATGCATCTCGCAGATCTCGGAGAAGTTTCATTATGTAAGAGAGCAGTGTGCAGTAAAACACTGCTGCGAATCAATGCTTAAATAATTCACCCGCACTGCTAAATAAAGCCGGCGAGCGTATATCCTGCATGCAGATCACCCCGGCTCCCTGCTCGCCCTCTCAGCCTCCCAGACAGCTATTACACCTTCCCATTCACCTCTTCACCATTCACCTCTGTTGTGCCTGCTGGAAGCAGAACCTGAACACGTGGACACGTCCCTGTTCTGCTACGTACGTGGCTATTGTGTGCGGCTAATTTAGTATGAGATTACTCATAGTGTGTTTTACACACAGCGGCTCACTGCATAATAGGTGGTTTGTCAGAGCCTAGCACATTAGATAGGCCATTAGAGCGAGTACTGAGTGAGCAGAACCATTCAGTGCTATTCAATCTCCTCCATTTGATTAGGCAAAACACACGCATTTAGATATTATACAGTCATAAAAGAAAGACGGATGAGACCATTTCAGTCATTAAAGCCATGAAGCAAGTCATTGCAGAATGATGTTTGCGAACAAAACATGCGTCAAGCTAATGATCACCGAGGAGAAGATATCCTATAGCTTTCCACGTAGAATAATTGTCTCTGAAGATATGGTTATACATGATTATATACAGTACTACCCTTTTATTATTGGCGGAGCATGCTGAGACTAAATGTCATGAGAGCAAAATACCATAATTATGTTGACAGTGTTCGCTTTATTTCTAGCATTAAATAGTCACATGGAGTGACTGACCTGTTAGTCCGAATTAAAGAAAATGAATAAGTTTAAAATACTATTTGATTCAAGCTGTGGAAATGTTGAATATTTTACTTTTCTCAGGAAAATGTCCAAAATCTGTCCCAAGAATGAGTCGAGTAATGAACCAAGCCCCGCCAACACTAACACAGTGAATGCCCTAGAATCAAACTCTGTAAAGTAGGCTGTTCAGTAATATTCCTTTTGGACTCCGATATGTGGCTAAGTGGCGTCTGCAGCACACTAAACTCCTGTCACCAGACTAGGCCGTTTATTACTGGGGCTGAGCGAGCCAGGCTAGCCGTTGACCTAAATGAAACCAGGTGCCAGTGTGAAATGATATTACTGTCACCTATGACATAGCTTTCCTGCCTTTAGAGGAACTGAATGCCTGCCTGAATGTGAAGACATTATATTACATTCTGAACCCAAAGGAAGTTACATCTTGAGAATGCATGATGTATAATGATGTGTAATGTGTGTCTGCTTAATATATATATATATATATATATATATAGTACAGACCAAAAGTTTGGACACACCTTCTCATTCAAAGAGTTTTCTTTATTGTGTTCTTCAGCCCAAACGCGTCTCTTCTGCTTGTTGCCTGTCCTTAGCAGTGGTTTCCTAGCAGATATTCTACCATGAAGGCCTGATTCACACAGTCTCCTCTTAACAGTTGTTCTAGAGACGTGTCTGCTGCTAGAACTCTGTGTGGCATTGACCTGCTCTCTGATCTGAGCTGCTGTTAACCTGCGATTTCTGAGGCTGGTGACTCGGATGAACTTATCCTCCGCAGCAGAGGCGACTCTTGTCCTGGGGCGGTCCGCATGTGAGCCAGTCTCTTTGTAGCGCTTGATGGTTTTTGTGACTGCACTTGGGGACACTTTCAAAGTTTTCCCAATTTTTCGGACTGACTGACCTTCATTTCTTAAAATAACGATGGCCACTCGTTTTTCTTTACTTAGCTGCTTTTTTTCTTGCCATAATACAAATTCAAACTCTTTGAATGAGAAGGTGTGTCCAAACTTTTGGTCTGTACTGTATATATACACACACACACATAAGGGGCGTTCAAATCAAACCGGGCTCAGAGCTGACCAAGGTGCCTGCAGTCATTCCGTTAAACATTCCACAAGAGGAACATCTGCTGCTTTAAAATTAGTGGATAACTTGTTGACAGTATGGCGCCACATCCATCATACTGTCCTGACCTTGCTCTAAGCCATTTCCACATGTTTTGGGCCATTAAAGGAGTTCCTGGGAGGTCAGCGTTTCAGACTTGAAAACGTTCTACCTTGATGGTATCTGAGCACTAGTGAAACACTGGGATAAGAGCATTAGTATAGCAGGGCAGTATATTGAGAAATATAGGGAATTTTTACTCTCATAACTCTGTAAGCAGATCAAAAAGTCCTGGTTTGACTTGAACATCCCTTTTAAATATGAATTATTATATCATCTATAACTTTTTTAATCATGTCATAGGGGAAATTAATCTCTGGGTGAAAAGTAGGGTTATATCTAGGATGAGCATCACACACACACACACACACACACACACACACACACACACACACACACACACACACACATATTGACACCTATGGGCAACTTCAGAGAGGGTCCAATCCACCTACCCACCTATGTTTCTGAACAGAGGAAACTGTATTATGTGACAGATACTACAAGGACACCAGACAGACTGTAACTGTAGATCAGGATCGAACGCTGGTACTACATGAGGATCCATGATGTGATGAAGAGGAACACATTAATGTTAAGTGCCATCATTTTATCCCATTTCATTCATGTTGGCAGTCACTTTGTTGAAAAACTACAATAATTAAAGAATAACTGTAACATCTTTGATAGCAGTTCTTCACATCACAAACCTCCTTGTCCATGGATTCTACTTTGAGAACATAACAGACTTTATACAGCATATTTGCAGACACAAAGCGGTTCTGAAGAATTGATTCGACACTAATCTATAGATCGCAAACTTACATGTACAGTATCTCATACATGTATTTATGAAAAGCTGTATGTATTATTCATTTATCCGACATTCCAAAGGAAGGGTGCACGACTCTCCTGAGAATAAAAGCTAATAAATAGTGATTGAATGCATAAACCAAAAACAAACATAAGAATTAAGGCTGACATGCTTGAGCTTGTCAAAAAAAAAAAAAAAAATCAAATGCACCTTGCAAAGACCAACAAAAATCTTTTGAACGTGTCTGGTCAAATTGGTCAATTCTTTTGATTTGTCTTAATCACCGAGGTTGTTACAAGTAGGTATTAATGTTGCTTTTGCTCATGATAGAATCTTCCAATTAAACATAACGTACAGGTATGATTGAGCTGCATGGCATTGAGGTATGTTCAGGAGTGTGTTAGCAAAAACTCAGTCTATCAGTAAGGCTGAGCTAAAAAAGTGCATTCCCACCGATCCAGCTGTAAGGCATGTAGGGAGGAAACAGTGAGTGGCCTGTCAGAGTGACTGTGTGGACATTCTGTTAAGCTGTACTGAGTGAATATCCTGAGGTCTGTGTGTGGGTGCAGGCCACCATGACTCACTACTCTTAGTGACTGTGTCTGTACAAATAAGCCTGCTTAAGGTTACTTTGGCTTCCAAAATTGATTTCTTATGGTTTCCTTTCTCCGCAGTCTCACAAACTGTAACAATGAAACAGAAATATTGATCCTTCCTGTTAATAGTGCATGAACTTGTACTCTTGGCTGCAAAGAAGTAGATGAAATCTTTTGATCATAATGTTTTTAAGAGACTTGTGGCTTTTCAATGGGTGAATCAGCTATAACTAATGGAAGGCATACGGGCATGGAAATGAAAAATATAACAAAATGATATGCCAGAATGAGGCCTGCACGATGGCTCAGTGGTTACCAATGTTGCCTCCCACCTCAAGGCAGAGGGCTCTGTAAAGGAGGGTGTGGGGATGGGAGAGTTAAGTAAGGATGATTCCAAGGGCCCCTGAGTGGGCCCTTAAAAATGCTATGGCAGTTGAAAAGAGGTGGCTTTGTTAATGTTGGTGGCCCAGAATCTCAAGTGGCGGCTTTGCCTCCAGGTTTGGGGGTTCAAATCTTGCCTTTCTTCTCTTTGTTTGGGTTTTGCATGCTCTTCTCGGTGCTTTGTGAGGAGTACCATCTGGGTTACCTCTCCAGTCTAAAGACATGCATTGTAGGCTGACTGCTCTTTCCAAATTGCCCATAGTGTGATTGGACATGAAAGTACAGGCCCCTGTGAAACTACAAAGGATAAAGCAGTATGGGAAATTTTTGAATGAACTATGCTTAAATACAGAATATTACTAGTGTCATCTGAAAAGAACTGAAGCCAACCGGGAGCATAAGTTACTGTATATCCAAGCCAAAACAAACAGCTGCAGGTATAATCTACAGGTTATGCCAAAGCAGAGCCAGAGTTCTCATGAGGCAGGGATTTGCTAAACAGGCTTCCCAAGAGATTTCCTGATGACCATGATTATATCTTAAACAGAGTGCAAATGATGTCAGATTAAAAGTCCAATTTGATTCCCTGTTGTAAAATATGCTTAACACTTTAACATTCTTTTGGTAGAGCAGGTTTTGAGTCACTATATCTTCTTGAAAAAAATAAATAAATAAATAGCTTAACCTGACTCAGCCATTTCTACCACTCGGTTGTGGTATGGTATGCTAAAAAAATCCACCAGATGTCACTGTGTCTTTAAATAGTATGACTTTTCAATTGCATTGCACCAAACCGCAAGAATTAAAGTGAATCTAATGGTCTAAGATTTTGTGCGTTTGCAATAAATATAGACATAAATAGCATTTTATGTGATTTTTACATGATCACAGTTTTTTCAGCTCCAGTTTATATATATGTACATATATTGAAATGTTTACCACAATTTGACATCTCAACCATTTGGGAGAGGTCTATACTGCAAAAACAAACAAACAAACAAAAAAACAAACAAAAAACAAGCTTTGTTGTTATTATTGCCCCAAGGAAATAAAAAAATGCAAAAAAAATGCAAAAAAAAAAAAAAATATATATATATATATATATATATATATATATATATATATATATATATATATATATATATTCTTTGTGAGAATGTGAGAATGTAAAAGGGTTAAGGTGCTTCCGCAGGTCAGTGCCAACTTATTTTTGAGAGTGCATGGTTCAAATAATGCTAGATTATTTGGCACATAAAACAGATGAAGCAAAGTTTCCTAAATACTGGCAAATGTGCCATGAGCATACATGCCACCGCATTTTGTTTTCTACATTTCATTGTCAATGAGAAGAATCCTTCTAAATAAACCATTGTATTGCAGACCAATCAACCGTTAAAAGGACCTAGACATATCATTAGCAGGTGCACAGTGGTGCACAAACACCCACACACTCAGAATCTTAATGCACCTCTATAGATTATTAGAACAATTCTTATTAGTGGTAATATAGGGTTAATATCATGGCCTATATTTCAGCAAAATGTTGCTCTAAATAAACATAACATATACCAGATGAACCCACAATATTGACAAATGTGCCAAAGCTTAAATACCACAGGAATGCTACTCTGACATTCTGAGTAGACGACTAAATTATAAGCCGTTCTATTATTCACCAATCAACCGCTAAAAAGACCTAGACATGTCATTAGCAGGTACACCATGGTGTATATACACACACCCACACACTCAGAACCTCTTGACACATTTAGACTAGAAGAAATCCTATCAGTGCCAATATAGATAGCACAAGCTAGGTTTCTGCAAAATGTTGCTCTAAAGGAAAATAAACCTAGTGGTCTAGTTGTAGAGAATATTACACAAGCATCAGTGCATTCACACAATTAAACCCGAGGGATTTTTAAAGCGCACAACCAAGGGAAACCATCCAGGTGGGACATTTATTCAGGTCTCCCTATAGACTGCATTATGCATACAGGGTGTATAGAAGGAATTATTTCATATTTGGGATCACATGACCCTCAAGCTGGAATCCCCCCACCCCTCCCACTTCTGTCCACTTCCAAAAAAAAAAAAAAAAAAAGGTTATCAAACACAGGGCTGCTAGACTTGCTCCATTTGATTTTAGATGTCTTTGCAGGGTACGGAAAGCCAGCATGCGCCCTCTACCACTGTGCCAAACGCAATCCTGCTGCATCACCGCCTCCACAAAAAGTGTCTGCCTCATCCATCCATCCATCCATCCATCCTTCCTTAGCATTACTGTGCAATAAATTAGATCAGACAGAACTACACATCCTGCACACACACACACACACACACACACTACTAATAATCTGACTCCGCGAACATAATCCGATCAGAGAAAATGCCATTATCAGACATATGCATCATCCCGTGTGCGTATGGCGCGGCCCCTGTCGGTCGCCAAGACGCGCAGTTTCTAACGCAGATTAAAACACCGAGTGCTGCCATAACTAACACTTACATTTCACTACCCGATCGGAGGCGTTGAGGACCATGTCGGCGTTAGACATCTTCCTGTGAGGTTGATGTCTCTGGGCGAACGGTTATTGTCCCTCCTCGCAGACAAGAGGAAGCGGCTTAGGCTCGGAGTGCTGGCGCGGTGGCGAGCTGCGGGTGCTGCAGTGGCATCACCTTGGACACTCTGCAACGCCGCTGGACAGGACTACACCACTATACAGCTAAAGAGTCGCGCTAAACTGGGAAGAAAAAAAAAACGGGTGGATGCTTCGGGCTGAGGATGCTGCTGCTGAGGATGCTGCTGATGATGGTGCTGCTGCTGCTGCTGCTGCCTCCGTGATGTGGGGGAGGATGGAGGGAACGAATGGGGAGGGGGCGAGAGAGAGAGAGTGAGAGAGAGAGTGAGATCGGGAGAGCCATGAGCCATAGAGGAGAGGGGAGAGGGGAACTCCCACGCACCCATGTGAAGGGGCTGCCTGATGCTGCCATCAGGTGGATGTGAAGAGGGGTTTCCCGAGAGCAAGACGCGCCATGTTTGCTAATCAATAGCCACGCGACGCAAGAGTCTTTGGCGTCCTAGTTTGTTGCGCAGTGCTGATTGGCAGCTGTCAATCAACCGTGCGCTCTAAACGTTCGTTAACTACAGCGATATAAACCAAGCCGACGTTTAAAAAAAAAAAAAAAAGAAAGAAAAAAATCAATATTTTCTTAAAAAAAAAAAAAAAAAACTCATGATTAAAGAACTACAGAAAAAATCTACATATTTTATAATTTTTCAAATAAAATTCTAAACGGAAGGATTAAAAAAAAAATATATATACAGTATAACAGTAGGTTATATATAGTACAAAACCCTACTGTAGCATGTGTCCTGTTTTTGCAATAGTCTAGTTAATTAATCGAACAGGGTTTTTTTTGCTATTGCTTTTTGCAACATTATTATTATTATTATTATTATTATTATTATTATTATTATAGATTTTTTATTATTTTAAAAACTTGAGTTGCTTTATGGAGGGGCTTTTGCTTTGAAGGCTAGACATTAGTGTAGGCTGCTTGACACAACATTATTGCTGCTTTCACACAGTCAGCTAGAGTATAAAAGTAAAAAGATATAAGCTTGGAGCACATACAGCAAGACAGGAAATAATGATTTTTAGAAAAGAAAAAAAAACAACAACAACTAAGGATTATTTCTTAATTCTAAAGTGTTACATAACAAACCTACACCGGATTACTGTACTTGGCCTGAAAGGTTTACAGTAAGAACCATTATCTCTAGACAAAGAACTGAAGTTTACACAGGATTGCGAGAAGTAAACAGACAAGCATGCTGTAAATTTATACTTTACGCACTCCGGTTATATTAATCCATACATTCAATTGTAACTGATGTACAAGCAAAAATGGATACCCTACTTGTGATTTGCACAAAATAAGGGCACCAGAGGTGCATTCGTAGCTCATAGGTCAACCAAAAACATTTTTTGATGAGGGGAATATGAAAGCTTGTTGACAAATTGTAAGACTTAAGTTTGACTCGGGGCACACCACAGACACAAGTTTGAGGTCGTACAGGTAAAGGGTAGCTTAATTAGGAGAAATGGGGTAAGGAAGAGATTTTTAAGGAGGGGAGAAGGAAAGAGAGCGAGTAAAGAATTGAGGGTGTGTACATGCGGTCCAGAGGTCCAGAGTGCCCATGTGGCGATCAAGCGGCTCTGCTCAGTCCACCTGCCTTTGAAGTCCCTGGGGCATCGCCTCATACCATTGTCAAAGTTAGCATCCACCACCTTTTATCTTCCTCCCGAACTCTGGACCTTGAGCTAAGCCCAACACCTCACTTTTATAGAGTGGAGCAAGCCTGAGATCCATTAACAATGATGTTCGCCAGCTGTGACCAATAAGGCGGCCCCAATAATGCGCACACCTGTCACTGATCCATCCAGGATACAAGTGTATTGAAAAGCATGGAAATGATGTCTAAAATGATATATTTGTTTTTTCTAAAAGTTTATTATTAAATAAATATTTGATTATAATTCTAATAAATGCTACAGCCAGAGTGCAGATAATTTTGACTAATTTTTTTTTCTTAAATTTGACTAGTTTTATGATATAATGTATGAACTAAAATATTTACTTTTTGCATGTCTATGGAGTATGTGTTCAAAAGTGCATCAGTCTCCAGTGCTTTGTAGTTGTAAGGGTCACACTGGTGGAAAAATTTCTTTAAAATTCCAGAGTGAACCTTGTTGCAAATGTTTCTTTGAATATGGCTGCAACAATGCCTAAAATAACCCACAACCTAACATGTTAAAGCAACAAATATAAATATAGTTGCAAAATATGTTTCTGTAGGACGTGTAGTGTTTGGTGTTTGTGTGTGGGTGTGTGTGTAGGATGTGTAGTGTCTGTGTGTGGGTGTGTGTGTAGGATGTGTAATGTGTGTGTGTGTGTGTGTGTGTGTGTGTGTGTGTGTGTGTGTGTAGCATGTGTGTGTGGTATATGTGTGTATAGTGTCTATATAGTGTGTGTGTGTGCGCGTGCGCGCGCGCGTGTGTGTATGTAGTATGTTTGTGTATGCATTGTGTGTGTGTGTGTGTGTGTGTGTGTGTGTGTGTGTGTGTGTATAGTATTTGTGTGTGTGTGTATTGTGTGTGTGTGTGTAGTATGTTTGTGTATGCATTGTGTGTGTGTGTGTGTGTGTGTGTGTGTGTGTGTGTGTGTGTGTGTGTAGTATTTGTGTGTGTATTGTGTGTGTGTGTGTGGTATGTGTAGTACAAGTATATGTGTGTGTAGTATGTGTGTATAGTGTGTGGGCATGTGTAGGATTTGTGTGTGGGATGGGGAGTGTGTGTACTTAACAGTGCTGATGTCATAAATGTTTTGCAAATGACCAAAAAATATCTAACTTTGGGTTGGGTTGAGCCCATGACATGTGTAGTGAAAATTGTTCAGCTTAATGAGATCTAGCCGTTTGACATGTATATGTTTAAGTGTGGATGAGCGATGCAGCAAAATCTCCTGTGAAGTCCCTGAGCCACGTTCAGGGCCCAGACTCACAGGCGTCGTAATGGCAGCAGGCCTGCGTGCTGATTTCAATGAGGTTTTGAGCATGTTAAGGCCCCCAAAAGGAATATATGTTATACTGTATATATAACAATGAGCGGGAACCCTGCACCATCGCTGCCCGGGCACACCGCAAAGACAACGGGCACAGTGGCCACATGCATTTAAAGGGGATATCCCAATACCATTATGACATCATTTTAGAAAAGGGGAAATTAATGTTTAAACCTCCAAAAAGTTTAAAGCATCGTCACAGCTGACCCATTTGAGAAATCAAAAAATCCCTCTAAAATTTTGCATCCTCAGTGTCTTTAGATCACATAGGCCTGGTTTAGTGACTATCGTATAAATTCCCTAGGAAGACTATATCAAATTCCTTTGCTTGCGTTTTGCAAATGACACAAAATAACTGACTTCCTTTTCAGTTGAGCCCATGACATGCAATGTGAAAGTTGTTCAGCTCAATGAACTCTAAATGTGTACTGGGTTTCACGTGCATAAGTGCAAGTGTGTATGAGCTATGCAGCAAAATCTCATGTGAGGGCCCGAGCCATGCCCGGGGTCCGACTCTCAGGCATCCTAATGGCAGCAGATTCAATTGAAACATTTGTATAGTGATGATCTATTCCAGTCTGACTTTGCCCCTGTCTGTGGGGCACATGGGCTGAATGCCTTAAGGATCATTAGAATTAGAATTAGGTCTATCATATGCTCTGACCTTCAAGGTCATCCTCTCAAGCTAACTAAACTGTAACATGTAAGACAGCATTCTCCACCATAAACATAAAAATAACTGAAGGAATGTCTTTAGGAATCTTAGTGTTTGTCCCATTTTGCTTAATCAAACAAGTTGCCACTGGCAGATCTACAATGGCAACTTGTTCGACCTTGTGTGTCAGTGGATTGAACAAAAAGAATTACTTTCTCTGTCATAAAGTCTAATTCGGTTCAACTGTTTGTTTCAGTTCCAAAATAATATAAAGACCTTAAAGGCAAGCTTCGTCTTTGACTTTACTATTTGCAATACGTTGATTTGCCTCCAGAGGGCACCCAATAACTATTAAATAGTTACATACACACTGCTTTAACCAGATACCTATACACTGCCAAAAAGCAAAAACAGCAAAAGAATAAAACAACACATTTTAATTTTTCATTAGACTTTAAGACGGCACAGCAGTTAATAGTTATCACTGTGGTCTCGCACCACCAGGGGTGAGGGTTCAGTTCCCGCGTCGGTCTGTATGTGCGGAGTTTGCATGTTCTCCCTGTGATTTGCGTGCAGATTAGGCTAATTTGTCCTTAAATTGCCAGTAGTATTTGTCTATGCCCTCCACTGGTCTGCCATCCTGTCCTTGGTGTACTGTACCTCACCTCATGTCCAGGCGCCCTGTGATCCTCTACAGGCTAAGCGCGTAGCTAATTTACATGTGAGAATGGTTCCTCATGCTCCCATAACCACTCTTTGACAATTTGAGTGCCATCAAGAAGGAAACACCATTGATGTGACAACCTGGTCATTCAGTAAATTCAGGTCGTCGGCTGACTTTATTTTTTGTCATATAATGATGAAAGTCTAGACTTGATCAACTGAAGCAACC
>JAAGKR010000099.1:0-13565 GCA_011419295.1 Clarias macrocephalus
AACGATCGAACAAAAAGCCTGTTAGAACAGGGGCTCACTGATCAGGGAAGGAAGCGTTTAATGGCTTTTTAAGGAAGACCGAGCTGAAAAATTGCCTTTAAAGGGCCAGGAAGATGAGGGAGGGTGAGACCTGCACATATTCCAACTGACTAGATGCCAACCCCCATAAAACAAGAACCAAAAACAACATAATTGAACTGCTAAATATTGTCATTCATTCATTCATTCATCTTCTATACCGCTTATCGTGTTACAGGGTCAGTGGGGCCTGGACTCTATCCCAGGAGACAAGGCGAGGTACACCCTGGACAGGGTGCCAATCCATCACAGGCCACACACTCACACACACACACACTCCGGACAATTTTTGAACACCAATTAACCTAATCTGCATGTTTTTGGACTGTGGAAGAAAACTGGAGAAACAGGAGGAAACCCACCAAACATGGGGAGAACATGCAAACTCCACGCACACAGACGCAAGATGGGAATCAAACTCTCGACCCTGGAAGTGCGAAGCCACAGGGCTAAACATACGCCACCGTGCTGCCTGAATATGATTAATAAAAGTCAGTTTGGGTGACCCTTTCCTTCACATGGACCATTTTAAAGATGGATTCAGCTTAATATGAAGACTTTGTTGTTGTTGTTAGTCTCTTGACTGCTCCCGTCAAGGGGTCACCACAGCACACCGTCTGATTTGTCAACGACTTCTCACATTTTTTTTTTTTTTTTTTTTTTTTATACCTGACGCGCTTCCTGATGCAACCCTCCCATTTTATTATCATTTATTTCATTGGGCAGACTTCCTTATCCAGAGTGACACCATGCAACATTTTTATCTCATTATACATCTGAGCAGTTTAGACTTAAGTGCCCTGCTCAAGTGCCAAACGAGGACAACCAGGTGGTTCTGGGGTTTGAACCTGTGACATTTCGATTAGTAGTCCACGGAGTTCTTAACCACTGCGCTAATGCTGCCCCCCTCTCTAGGCTTGAGACCGGCACCACATCCAACGGCTGGAGTTTGGGTGAAAATCTAAATTGGGCCTTCTGCATGGCGGGCGAGAAACCCGTCACTAAGACACAGATATAAAAGTTACATTTATGTATCAAATCATGCTCAAAACATATGGAAATATATTCATTAGCTAATATGCACATTGATCAACTTTTACCTACAGTGCGTTTAAGTCCCTGGTGTTCTAATGACTAGGATTCGGCATTCTTACTGCCACAGCCCGGATTCGATTCCCAGGTAGCTGAGAGGGCTAGGGCACTGAGTTACTGATCGGAAAGTCGGTGGTTCGAGCCTTTGTTGGGCCCTTGAGCAAGGCCCAGCCTTATCTGCTCCAGGGGTAAACCCTATCTGCTCCAGTGGCGCCGTATTGGCTGACACTGCACTCTGACCCCAGTTATGCTGGGACATGCTAAGAAAGAATTTCACTGTGCAGTAAAGTAGATGTGACACAAACACTTAATTTAGCGTAACTTTAAAAAAAATAAATACAACTAAATAAATCACGTGACTGTTGGGAGGGGGCAATTTGTCCTGTTTTCAAACAAAATAATTACAACATTCAGCCATTATAATGAATATTGGTTTACTGAGATTGTTAATCTGTATACATTATAAATTGTAAATATATATATATATTAAATACATAGTTCGTTTCCTCTTACCTGTCCTAGTTCTGTCACCTTTCTACGTCATCAGGAAAGAGTTTCCCCCTTAATTCGAATGCCACTTTCTCCACATATTACTCATATTATACGAATTTATACGTCTCGACCCCATAAAACCACACTTTTTTTTGTCACATCTTGGTCTAATTATATCAGGATTAAACAGCAGCGTACGTGTTAGCATGATGCTAACGTCTCGCGCCGTCCTGAATTAATGCACAGGAATGCACGCGCTAATTAGAACCGAACGCAGTGACGTCAGCCAGCTATAAGATCACATGAAATACGTCAGTCTTTTTTCTTTTCTTTTTTTTAAGCGACCTAATATATACTGTATATAGTAAAAGAAATTGACGGTAAAGATGACGCTTGCTTGCTAGTTAGGTGGGGAGCTAGCTATAATCTTTGACATCAACACCAGTGGAGTTGCTAGCTTGGGTATTAAATCACCATGGTGATATCGCGTGCACGCGAACGGTTGAAAATATTCACTAACGGATTTAGTTGTTTTGTACCTCGATATACATGTACGCACATACACATAGAGCACAGGCATGTCACACTATGGTATACAGTAGTACAACATGCTTGTGGTTTTTTTTTTTTTACCCGAGAGAGGACGTGAGATTCCCGTGTGTGTGTCCTTGCTGTAAATCCTAAAATCCCAAAGCCGCCGCCGTGCACTCCCAGTAGTCTTCAGCCATGGTTCTCTATCCGCTCTTGCCGCGCTGCAGCGCTCCTGTCCCGGCTGACGGCATCAGAAACTCCCCGTCACCCCCCAAAAAAGCGTGTGTTCGCAGCAGCTGTTCGCGTTCCCCCCACTACCACCACCACCTCCTCCTCCTCCTCCTTCAGTCTCTGGCCAAATCCGGAGTGGGAAGGGAAGGGAGCAGTCAGGTTAGAGAGAGCTCTGCGAATAGATCCGGAGTCACACACACTCAAGATCGCTTATAAACCTGAGTACACTTCATCGAAATTACAAACTCACTCTTCGTGTGAGGACTTGACTGTTTTTACAAGAAGGCAAAGTGTTCCCTTCCCCCCTATAAAACTGGAAACGGCCCACAATGGTCTGGTCCAAATTCCATTCAATCAACTAGGACCGTACCATTCGGACCGAATCCTCAGGGGAGATCTCCTCGTATCCTAACTAACTCTGACCTGGAACATTTCCCATTCCTTTTTTTCCCCCTCGCACACTATTATCAATATAAAACTCTGATATTTATGTAAATAGATATTAAAGCTTATTTAAAATCTGTTTTGGATTTTTCATAGTTTCATGGGTTCATTTACATGAAAAAGCAGCCTTCAGGGAATCCATCCATCCATCCACCTTCTGTAGTCCAACTAGGGACCATGTAGGCCAATGGTGACAGTTGTATTTATTCCCATTTTTACCATGATGGTAGGTCAACATTCACAAGCGCTTTCAAACACTACAGGCAATTTTGGAACGTGAGAGAACATGCAAACTCCATGCACACAGACCCAGAGGCCGGAATCGAAACAGACCCTGGACGTGCAAGGCAACAGTGCTAACCACTAAACCACCAAAAACTACAATATTATACACATGCATATACACAAAAAAACAAATAAGTGTTTGATTCCCGCCTTGGGTCTGTGTGCACAGAGTTTGCATGTTCTCCCCGTGCTTGGTGGATTTCCCCCTGGTTACTCTGATTTCCTTCCATAGTCCAAAGACATGCAGATTGGGCTAACTGACGTACTGTATGTGAATGAGCGTGTAGGTGTGTGCCCTGCAATGGATGTCCAGGGTGTCAATACATGATCATCCACACACTACGGCAATCTAGGAACACCAGTTAATCTAATCTGCAGGTCTTTGGACTGTGGGAGGAAGCCAGAGTTACCTGAGGAAACAAAAATCATAATTTTATAAAAGTCATGTAAAGTAATTGAAGTAATAGAACTGTAACAGACCTCTGAGAGAGATCAGAGGTGAAAGTTGGTTGAGGTGAAAGTTTTTTTCGGGGGTGGGGGACAAGGCTTATTTCAAGCATGGCAGCTGCCACACTGTGACAAACATGCAATGAGTTTAGGAAGTTAGGAAATAATTCAAGCTAATATTTCTAATAGGATGTAGTATGTAATATTTGATCACTGAGGCTAATTAGAAATAAAACAAAGAGCTTGTCATATAAGTCTTTCATATAAGTTGCATGATCATTTCTGATGCACTGTGTAGTGGTGATGTTAAAGTACACAGTGCATGTGTGTAAGCATCTATAAAAGCATCAGTATGTAGGCAGTTGTAGTGTGTATGTGTGGTTATGTTTATACGTATGCACGTGTTTGTGTGTGTCTGTGTGTGCGCCTTAAACAGGCCAGTTGAGTGAGTCACAGCTTTGGCATGCGTTACAACCCCCAGCAGCTCATGCTCGCCCGGATACACACTCATTCAGCCTGGAGTGCAATCCTTTGTGCACTTTATTGAGGTTTTTACGTTGTACCATCCTGCATTGTGAGATGTAGGGACAAGAAAGCGAGCAAGAGCTGACAGGTGATTGAGATTGATTGAGATCCAAATTGCATGTATCATCGTTTGCTGGAAGTATTACAAGAATATATGTATGCGGTCTAGATTGACCTCGTTTCTGTGATATCTCCTGCAACAGAATGCAGTAAAGAGTTTTGCTATGTAGCATAAATGTAGAGCTCCTGCGTCATTTTGGGGAATATCCACACAATCTCTGAGAAACGCAGTCTGTTTCCACCGCCACATTCGAGTGAATGGGTATTTAGTATAGCGGGACAAAGCACAAGTGGCCTTAATTAAATGTAACACTAGCTGGAGGCACAGCAAGGCTCACACATGACCTATTTAATAATAATTCTAACGTGAAGGTTATGCGTGCTACCGAGGTTCAGTTCATGAACAATTAACAAGCTGATCAAGAATGCTAGCTCAATATCGAGGACTCCCCTGGAGTGCGTGGAGGTGCTAAACAAACTGTTGAACATCATGGAGAACACCTCACAACCCCTCCACAACCGATTGGCTGAACAGTAGAACATTTCTAGCAAGAGGATACTTCAACTCGTCTATGACAAAGAATACTACAGGAAGTCTTTCCTGCAGACTGTAATTAGACTTTAGAATAACACTGCTCTGTCTCAGGAAAGGGATTTCAGTCTCTGACATCATTACTATGAATAGAGTCATACGTATATACGAGGAGGAGGCCAAAACTATCCGCACTCCAGGTATATTGAAGCTTCTGTTTTATCAGCGCTTTCCATTCAACGCTACTGCCTCATGAGGATGCACGTTCGTTGTTCTGAGGTGTTACAGCATCCTCCCTATAGTCCTGATCTCACTCTATCAGACTTTCACCTGTTCGGTCCCCTGAAAGCAGTCCTACGGGGACGAAGGTTCACTTCTGATGAAGAAGTGAAGACAGCAGCGCATTTGTGCCTCGCAACTCAGCGTGAAGCATTTCTTTGCCTGAGGGAATGTGGGAAAGCCTGGATGGACAGATGGACAAAGTGTATTGAGCAAAAGCAAGGAGATCATGTATTTGTCTTTCCTAATTAAAAAAAATTAAATAAATTAGTGCGGATAATGACTCACCCTCGTACGTTCTGTTCTGTTCTGTATTTATACACTGTGCTGTTAAATCTGTTAAGATCCCAGCAATGCACTTTAATCTTTAAATCTTAGATTTTCTACCTGATTGCACTAACATGATCGTCTTCATTTTTAATAATTACAACTTTTGGTGCAACGTACGTACAATTATTTAATTATATACAATCATCATGTACATAGAAACAGTATATTCTTATTATGCAATATTTTACCTTATTAACGCATCTTAAGGGAGTTTTAGGGAGCCTTCTGACTGCACTATTGTAAACAGTATATTATAGTTTTTTGATAAAAAAAAAAAAATCCAAGTTTGCCAAGTTTGGTTGTTTGCTTGGCTGACAATCTATCTATCTATCTATCTATCTATCTATCTATCTATCTATCTAACTAACTAACTAACTAACTAAGCCTGTTCCCACGTAAATTTACAACATTCACAATTATTTGCAGGCTCTTATTTTCAGGGCCCAAGCACTATAAGGTGCGCAGGACCCTCTTGTTTTCCTAAGGATTTTTTTTCCCACTCTTTTGGACTTTTCGGGGGTCTTAACATGCTCAAAAACTCATGAAACTTGGCAGACAGGTTGGAATCTGCTGCCATCAGGATGCCTGAGAGTCGCGTGGACCAGTGCCCCCAGAGACTCCCCTGCTGCCTGAGTTTCGCTGCCTAGCTCATACACACTTTCACGTAGGCACACAAAACACATTTAGAGCTTATTGAGACAAACAACTTTCGCGCTGCATGTCCTGGGCTAAACTCAACAGGATGGCAGTTATTTTGGGTCGTTCGCAAAAATGCACCCGATGGATTTTGATATATCCTTCCTAGGGAAATTATACGATCGTCACCAAACCGGGCCGATGTGATCTAAAGACATTGTGGATGCAAAATTGCGGAGGGATTTTTGACGCATTATATTGAATGACATTATATTCAGTTACACGTTCAGTGACATCACATTCAGTGACATCATCATAGTGTGATGCTTTTCTTTTACCATCTTCTGCTGCCTATTGAACACTCACACACACACACACACACACACACACACACACACACACACACACACACACACACACACACACATGCATGCATGCACATACATACACACTCATACATCACACACATGCACACATACATACACACACATTACAAATGTTGACATACACACACACATACACACACACACACACACACACACCAACAAGTCACATGTCTCACACATACATCACACACAAAATAACACACACATCACTGATTTTAACACACAGACTCACATCTATACATTTACTCGTCACATACAGACTTGACACATGCACACACACACACACACACACACACACACACACACACACACACACACACACACACACACACACACACACACACTAATGCACTCAACAAATATTTAGGGCCCAAACTGACATACAGCCCTGTATAGTGTGTGATGTGTGCAGGTTGTGCGGTGCGCCCAGGCTGGCGATGGTGTATGGTGCTTGGGCCCGTCATCGTTGCTTGCAACTGTATATTTTTAAAAATTCTTTTATCTTTGAAAGACCTTTACACCAAGTTGGAATGAAGCCTTTGTGCCTTTGAACACATTCTGTTATCACTTTATCCTGATCAGCGTCACGCTGGATCCCAAAACTATCCTGTAAGCTCAGTGCAGAACACATACAGGGTTTACTGGGTTTGGTAAAACCGGTGAATATTGTTGCTTTATACTGTACCACAGCAGGGTTCAACTCTTGATCTTGATGGCCAGAAGATGTTAATTTGTTTTCTATAACAGCAAATCTGAGAGCAGTTCCAGCTGCAAGAATTATTTCTTATACATCTATTATTTTATGCCTAGTGAAGTTTTGGGTAAGGAGAAATGTAGTTCCATGCAACCATGTATAAAAGGATTGTTAAAAAGTATAATGTATAATACAATGTTCTTTAAAAAGTAAAAGAAAAATAGATCATGGAAATATAAGAGGAATTTGTATCATGCTGTGTGCTGTTATTGGAAAATAATCAGCTTAGTGGGAGTAAGAATAAATCACCATGAGTACCGTTTGTTTTTCCTATAACAGCACACACCAGAGTGCTGAGGTCTTGCTGTCACCCACATTTATGTGTGTGTGTGTGTGTGTGTGTGTGTGTGTGTGTGTGTGTGTGTGTGTGTGTGTGTGTGTGTGTGTGTGTGTGTGTGTGTGTGTGGAATTGATATGTTTTGCATTTGTTGTGGAAAAAATTGCCCAAGCTTATTTCCTCTGGAATCACCTCAGTGGGGGAGGTTCAGGTACTTCTGGTGCCATGCATACAGTATGTGAATCTGTGTTTCTTGGAAAGGAATATGAAGAACATGAACATCTTTGTATGTGATGTAATCTGCAAATTTTGTGACTGGTCAGGACTTGTTAAAAAAGTTTCGGTGTCTTAATGTTATAAGCTGTTTTTTTTTTTTTTTTTTACAATGAAGAATTAAAACCAATAAATGTAGCACTGATAATTAAGTCCAGAATATTCATACAAGAGTCTGTCGGCATTGTTGGCTCAGTGGTACATGAGGTTTCTCGTCTGTCATGCGGAATTCCCGGTTCAATTGCCACCCAATTGCCCAAACCCCAAGCCACTGGATGTAGTGCTGGTCCCAAGCTCGGATAAAATGGAAGGCTTGTGTCGGGAAGGGTAGCCTTGTGCCTAGTTGTATGCGGGTCAGATGGTCTGCTGTGGCGACCCCTCAATGGAAGCAGCTGAAAGAACAAAAGAACAACATACAGTATTAATACAAGAATCTAAGCCCAGGAATGCTTTATCTTGTATTCAGAGGCCTGGAGCGTATCCCAGGGTACACCCTGGACGGGATGCCAATCGATCGCAGGGCGCACACACTATGGGCAATTTGGGAATGCCAGTGAGCCTAATCTGCATGTCTTGACCTGGGAAAGCATGCAAACTGCATGCACACAGACCCCGAGGCATCTGCAGGAATCGAACCCTGTGGTTGTGCAAGGCGACGGTGCTAATCACTACACCGTCGTGTCAGCCAGTTTACATTGATTCTAGTGCAAATTCTCTCTTTAGTTTGATGGTATTTTCTAATGTAAACGTTGCATCTGTAGTATAACTGTAGTAGTTTTCCAAGCAACTTTTATATTTTAAGTCATGGACGGTGATGGACGGTCGTGGTGGCAGTGGTAAATGTATTTCAGCGCAAATACGGCTAAGGAATGTGATTTGCACATTGTTCTGCTTTGGACATTGTTCAAACGAGGGCGAACAGCTGTAACTCATACTGTATAACTTACAGTACGCACTTACCATCTCAACCACTTTCATTTCAATTTTATTTTATTAGCGGCATTGTACATATTGTAATAGTTTTTGTATATATTTGTATCATTTTTCCTTTTCGCACAATTTATTTGTGTATTCAAATATATTTTTTCTATTTTAGGTCACAGGCGTTCGTCTGAGCATTTCACTGCTGTATTTTGAGGTGCAGTATGAGATCCATCTCACACACAGTATACGTCTTTGTATGTGACAAATAAAAGTATAATTTAGAATTTTGGAAGTTTGATTTGGATTTACAAAGTGTAAACTGTGAAATGTATAAAAGATCTAAACGAAAAAAAAGAGAAAAAAAGATGAAAAACCTCAAAGTATTCATAAAGATACTTGGTTACAGATTGGAAGGTCAGTGGTTCGAACCCCAGCACCGCCAAACTCCCACTGCTAAGCACTTACAGTAAGCAAGGCTCTTAAACCTACCTGCTCCAGGAACCCTGTGTTCTGGGCTGAAAGGTAAATGTGACAAAGAATTGAATCTTAATCTCTTAAAATTCGAAGCATTCATATTGAAAACAATATAAAAGTCCTCAGGCTGTAGATTTGAGGACAGGAACATGGCTGAGCTCCAGTGTTCAGTGCTTTCAGGCTTGTGACACTGCTAAGGTGAAAGGGAGACAAACACACAGAGATTAGCACAGAAAGCGAGAGGGGTGGACTGCGGCGTGATTGGCTGAGGAGGGGATTAACCCCCCCTGTCTGGTTGGCCGAGGCTTATCCCTTTCCCTTATAGGATTCCTTTGTGTGTGCGCGGGTATGGATATGGGAGGGGGTATACAGTATGCTGTAGGTACATGTATGCACACCAACATATTGCTTCTGTGCATGTGTGTGTGAGTGTATGCATTGACCGTGTGTATGGTATGCTATATACAGTCCATACCGTAGGGTGTATTCACTGTGCCATGTGCTCCAGTTAGACCTGTAGCTACACAAGTGCATTAAGAAAGTGTTCAGTGTTGAGCAGAAAGGCACTGGAGACGAGCAGGGACGTGACCTGTGCTTGTGGAAATCTCCAGGAGCAAGTAAGACTTTCTACTTGGCACTATTTAACACATTTAAGTGGGGGGTGGGGGGGGGGGGGATGTTTTTTTTTTTTTTCTTTTTTCTTTATATGCATGTATGAGCATGTGTGTGTGTCTAAGCCACTGCATGAGTGTATGAGCATGTGGACTCATGTTTTTTGACACCTCCCTCCTCAAGACCACACTGCTGATCTGTTTTACAGCTTTTATGCAGTCGTCTGCTTTTTCCCACAGCTCCATCTGTGTGTGTGTGTGTGTGTGTGTGTGTGTGTGCGTGCGAATGCACAGGCGTGAGTGTGAATAGCACCTTACTGCGGCCCGAAGGAGGCCCACGAGCTGAACAGCAGTGTGGAGTGAAATATTTATATGACCCGGTGCACAGAATGCAGATCAGCCGACACGCCGCTCCTTGGCAGTTCTGCAGCTCGCCGAGACCTGCTCCATTAGTGAGCGTGTGTGTGTGTGTGTGTGTGTGTGTGTGTGTGTGCGAGGGAGGACGTTTTAACGAGTTCTCTGCTCAGCCTAGAGACTAATTACGATATCTTTCTCTAAACCTGCGATAGCTCTGAACGCCTGCCCGCTCTCAGCGCGACACTCGGAGACTCTGCTGGTGCTGCGATTCTGCATAAACCATAAGCCATTAATCCTATCAGACTGTTAAAGAAGCAGGCCGCACAGATACGGCTTATTCATTTTCTATAATTATAACCGAAATGAAGGGTTTTGTATTGATGCTCTTGTTCTGTATCTGTAGTAACAGCTGTTGTATGTAAGTGCTGCAAACTTATACAGAATATAAAGCTAATATTAATTAACAAAGGAAACGTACAGTATACTGTATGCTCACGTTTTTTCCTCCTACGAGGTGCTTAGTGTATGTTTATTTTTATAGAGGCAGCCTCCAGATTTGGAACAGTCCATATGGTTTCCGCACTCTTTTCATTTTTTTTTTTTCGAAATAACAGGTCGCATTTTTTGTTGTGCTGTAGCGTAAGCGAGAACAGGAACTAACTTACTGTACTGTATCTCATGGACATTTCATGTCATTAAATGGACTATCACTCTCACTCACTCATCATCTGTACCACTTTATCCTGTATTTAGGGTCACGGGGGGCCTGGAGGAGACTTCGGGCACAAGCTGGGTTACACCCTGGACAGGGTGCCAATCCATCGCAGGGCACACACACATACGCACACTCGCACACTCATTCACACACACCACGGCCAATTTTGGCAAAGCCAATTTACCTAACCTACATGTCTTTGGACTGTGGGAGGAAACCCACCAAGCACAGGGAGAACATGCAAACTCCATGCACACAGAGACGGGACTTGAACCCGGACCCTGGAGGTGCAAGGCGACAGTGCTAACCGCTACACCAACGTGCCGCCTTAATGGACTATGAAATGGAAAAAAAAAAAAACATTTATTAATACAAAGGGCGTTCAAGTCAAACGGGGACTTGGTGGTGAAATTTCTGCATTAAAGTGATTGATATTTACAGAAGATGTGAAACGCAGTATGGTGATGAGACTCTTAGCCGCAGTGAAGCATCGGAATGGTGAAAGGCCATTCTCCAGGCCATTTCCACATGTTTTGGGCCATTAAAGGAGTTCCTGGGAGGCCAGCATACTGAGAAAACTTTCTACCTTGATTGGTTTCCAAGCACTAGTGAAACACTGGGATAAGTGCATTAGTGTAGAGGGATCTAGAAATATAGAGAAATAAAGGGAGTTCTGTTATTCTGCAAAAAAAAAAAAGTCCTGCTTTGACTTTATGACACCCGTCATATACGTACAGTAATAAGAGGAATAAAGCTCCTGGGGACGTGCTGTTTTGAAAGATAATCTACCTCGTAAACAAGTTCCGTCATGAATCATTTCCGAAGTATTTTAATTTCCTTGTTTATCTTGAAGAAGCGGATCTGCTTGGTGTAAACGCTGTACCGAGTGGCACTAAAACATACCGTCATCTTTCCACTGAACCTTTTCTTTTTCCTGTGAAATTCCAAACTACACAATAAACCCTTTGTCGTACAGTATATGTAGTGTATGTCTAAAGATTGCGCCAGGAAGCAGACAGAGTTATAACCTCCCACTTTATTTCACCATGATGTTAATCAAATTAATATTGCTTCTTGGTACTGTACAGGTGATCCCTGGATTACAGAGAGCCGACCTGAAGTCGAATTGGTGGGAAGGTGGCAACAAGTGCATTTAGTTCTAATTATTGAAATGTTTGTTTTAGTATATTTTAGAATCACTTACAGATGAACTAAAATGCTTGAACTATTTCAATACAGTACGTACACCACTACTACTAATACTAATAATAAAAGAGGACGGTAACAAAAGCAATGCAAAAGTCATTCAGTCGCAGATCATTCAAACTGCACAAGTTGACAGCGTGACTCTTCCTCTATATAAAGGTGCTACTCAACATAGTCTCCATCACAAAGCCAAGCCATGCATTCAGGCGACGCACCATCACTGAACCCAACTCTCGAATCCTGTTTTTTTTTTTTTGTTTGTCACAGTTTGCTATTTGTCGCAGTTTCCACTTCACTACAGAATGTTTAAGGAGATGACACCACTGACAATGTGCACAGATGGATGAAGAAGTTTAAAGAAGAGGAAACCAGCATTGAAGACAATCCAGGCAGCACAGGACCATCAGCTGAGACAAAGAGGATTTGAGAGTCATGTTCAACCATAGCGCAAATATACGGCTTGTGATGCAGAATATGTTGCCCATGTTTGTATTGAGGAAATGTTACTCTACCAACATGTACAGTTTGAATAACCTGTGTCAGTTAATAAAAAAGTGTGTTACTTTCGGTATAGCCCTTGTAATAATAATAATAATAATAATAATAATAATAATAATAATAATAATAATAATGCACAGTTATGTCCTGAGGAGAGTTTGTTTAAGTACACAGTATACAGTACTGAAAAAAATAACAGAAGGGGCCATTATACACTCACCTAAAGGATTATTAGGAGCACCACACTAATACGGTGTTTGACCCCCTTTTGCCTTCAGAACTGCCTTAATTCTACGTGGCATTGATTCAACAAGGTGCTGAAAGCATTCTTTAGAAACGTTGCCCATATTGATAGGAGAGCATCTTGCAGTTGATGTAGATTTTTATGGGATGCACATCCAGGGCACGAAGCTCCCGTTCCACCACATCCCAAAGATGCTCTATTGGGTTGAGATCTGGTGACTGTGGGGGCCGTTTTAGTACAGTGAAGTATGAAGTGTCATGTTCAAGAAACCAGTTTGAAATGATTCGAGCTTTGTGACATGGTGCATTATCCTGCTGGAAGTAGCCATCAGAGGATGTGTACAGGTGGTCATAAAGGAATGGACATGGTCAGAAACAATGCTCAGGTAGGCCGTGGCTTTTAAACGATGCCCAATTGGCATTAAGGGGCCTAAAGTGTGCCAAGAAAAGATCCCCCACACCATTACACCACCAGCAGCCTGCACAGAAAGTTGCTCTTCTATCAGCTTGAATCAGTCGGCCCATTCTCCTCTGACCTCTAGCATCAACAAGGCATTTTCACCCACAGGACTGCCGCATACTGGATGTTTTTCCCTTTTCACACCATTTTTTGTAAACCCTAGAAATGGTTGTGCGTGAAAATCCCAGTAACTGAGCAGATTGTGAAATACTCAGACCGGCCCGTCTGGCACCAACAGCCTTGTCACGCCCAAAATTGCTTAAATCACCTTTCTGTCCCATTCTGACATTCAGTTTGGCGTTCAGGAGATTGTCTTGACCAGGACCACACCCCTAAATGCATTGAAGCAACTGCCATGTGATTGGTTGATTAGATAATTGCATTAATGAGAAATTGAACAGGTGTTCCTAATAATCCTTTAGGTG
>JAAGKR010000099.1:14420-32323 GCA_011419295.1 Clarias macrocephalus
TAGCATCAACAAGGCATTTTCACCCACAGGACTGCCGCATACTGGATGTTTTTCCCTTTTCACACCATTTTTTGTAAACCCTAGAAATGGTTGTGCGTGAAAATCCCAGTAACTGAGCAGATTGTGAAATACTCAGACCGGCCCGTCTGGCACCAACAACCATGCCACGCTCAAAATTGCTTAAATCACCTTTCTGTCCCATTCTGACATTCAGTTTGGCGTTCAGGAGATTGTCTTGACCAGGACCACACCCCTAAATGCATTGAAGCAACTGCCATGTGATTGGTTGATTAGATAATTGCATTAATGAGAAATTGAACAGGTGTTCCTAATAATCCTTTAGGTGAGTGTATATGATAATGATAAAATAATCCATACTATTATGATAACATTAATACTGTAACTGCATGATGCTTTCCTTTGCTGAATCTCCAGAACTTGCATCTGATTTACATTTCAGAGGTACTGTATGATTATAAGGCATGGATAAGAGACATTTCTCACTCACTCATCGTCTATACCACTTTATCCTGTATTCAGGGTCACGGGGGGGCCTGGAGCCTATCCCAGGACACTTAGGGCACATGGAAGGGTACACCCTGGACAGGGTGCCAATCCATTGCAGGGCACAGATACACACATTCACACACTACTGGCAATTTGGGAACACCAATTAACCTAACCTGCATGTTTTTGGACTGTGGGAGGAAACCGGAGTACCCGGAGGAAACCCACCAAGCACGGGGAGAACACATGCGAACTCCATGCTCACAGAGACGGGAATCGAACCCGGACCCTGCCGGTGCAAGGCAATAGTGCTAACCACTACACCACCGTGCTGCCTGGAGACATTTCTTTTAAAGCTGAAAATGAACATGAACTACAAATGAACATGTAGTGTGTGCTTCAAGTACATCTGAATCACAGGACATAATGTATCAGTGGAGGAGAGGCACACTTGTACAATCCTAATTTGTTAACACACACCCACACACACACCCACACACACAGACACACACACAGACACACACACACACACACACACACACACACACACACACACACACACACACACACAACACACATAACACACACACACCACCCCCACACCTTTCATCCCCACATCTAAGCCTTACATGTGTAAGAAATGGTTTCTAAACATGTACACAGCTAGACACCGGGCCAACTTAGACAAGGGGGAAAAAACATTGAAAGGAAGAAGAAAGAAAGAAAAGAGATGAAACAAGGTGCTGGAGATCTGTTTTTTTTATGTAAACGAGGAAAAAATAAACATAAGAAAAAAGACGAAGAAGAGAAAAAAAATCTATACACAGTTGAAAACAAAAAAAATCAAACATAAAGGAAGAGAAATAAGAGAAATTTAAGCTAAATTCCGAGTTTCACACTCAATACAGTATTAAAGGCGATATATAATAGGCTTTATGATAGTATTAATAAAAATAATTATATATATTTTTGAATTTATATAAAAGTTAATAATAACATTTCATAAAATTTCTATAATTTTATTATTCTAGTTTTTTTTATTAAAGTTTTATATATATTTTTATTAAATACATAAAAAATTAATAAATAATAATATTTAATAAACAAAATTATGTTTAACATTATTATTATTATTATTATTATTATTATTATTAATAATAATAATAATAGCAGCACAATGATTTAGTGGCTATGTCGCCTTGCATCTCCAGGTCCTGGGTTCGATTCCCACTGTCTGCTCTATGTGCATGAAGTTTGCATGTTCTCTCAGTGCTCTGTGGGTTTCCTTCGGGTTCTTTGGTTTACTCCCATGGTCCAAGGTCATGCAGATTAGGCTACATTATGTTTCTAAATTGCCCGTAGTGTGCGAATGTTGTCTGGAGTCACTTCCACCGTCGTCCAAAATGGGAATAGATATAGTGATGGTGATCACACAATGGTGATCATTGTCCTCTACAGTCCCTAGTTGGACTACAGAGGTTACTGCATAATTGGATGAAATAATAATAATGACAGCAACAACAATAATAATAATAATAATAACAATAATATTAATAATATTTTTAAAAATATTATTTGTCTGCAAATTGGCCATAATTGCCTTTATTCCGACTGTAATTACAAGCCTTGGATGTAAAATACGCTCCCGGATATCAGAAATCCCATATATAACTCAGTTCTCAGTAATCATCTGTTTGTAAAGCTGATTAGCTTCTGGTGACATCAGTGTGAAGAGACAGATGTTAACTTTGCACCACTGCGTCCAGCAGTCACTGAAAAAGCACTAGCCGGTTCCTTATCTCCTTATACCTTATCTGTGTTTACCCGTCGTGGTCACCATATAGACAAGACTCAAATCCTCAATCTCATTTTTTTCTTCTCCCACTTTTGCTGACACACAGTTCCTCAATCTTATTTATTTATTTGATACGAACTGCATTTACGTGCTCGCGCGTGACTCACACGATTATTATAAACCCTATTTATTGCAAATCATTACTAATGTGGACTTTTCTGGTTGCGTAATATCTTAGGATCAAAAATCACCTGACAAAAGACCCAAAAAAACAAGCAGGGTTTCTTCAAACACGAATGCTCCTGCTAACAAATAAGTCTAGCGTAAAATCACTGGTAAGTAGTCGCGGATCATTTGTCTTTTTTATTTTTTAATTTTTTTTTATGATACGTTGTTGTCTAAAGAAATAACTCTATAATCTTTCTTATCTGTTTTCTAGTAACTTTTTTAATCTGTACATTTGTAGATTTGTACATTTCATCACAAAATTTTAACATTTTCAATTTTTCCTTTATTGTAGTTGGACCTTTCTATCTCATTTTTCCTTTTTAGGTCACGAACAGTCGTTTAAGCATTTCATTGCATATCATACTGTGTATGGTTGTGAACGTGACAAATAAAATTAGAATTTGAGAAATAGATCCAATTATATCAAAGAGCTAAAAACCTGCATCTTGAAGCACTACATTTATTTTGAAGACTATGTTAATGGTTTAGATGATACATATTCACTATTTTACAAAACTGTGCATGTATAAATGGGAGAACTGAGCCAAATACTGTTCCTAATAATGAGTCCTAAAACATGGCTGTGCAATCAGGGAAAAAGAAAAACTCCATAGATGTGATACCCTGGTCATTCAGTACCATCAGCATTTTATTTATTGCCTCATACCGATGCTGATCCTAGACCTGTCCAACCAAAGTAACGCCAGATGGGTTTGTACAGTGGGCACTATGTGTGATGGATGCATCGCTTCATGCGCTTCCCTTCTTACCCTGACACACCCATCACTCTAAATCCCATCGCTCCAAAGTCAAATCTTTGTGCCCTCTAACGAATTCAACCTGATGAGTCTCTCTAACAAGTGATTTCCTTACAGACACCCAGCGGTTTAATCCCAATCCTGTGAGCTCTCATCACATTGCGTGCAGACAAAAATGCTCTCACCTTCACTATTAAACAGAGCTATAATTTTAACTGTTGATTTTTCACCATGCAAGTTCACCACGTGTTTAAGTGACCTCCATTCATGATCCCATTTCTTCCACAGAGTGGACGGTTCAGCGATGTCCTTCCAGGTTTTGATAATACTGTATGTTGAAGGCTTCTTAACCCAGTTCCAGTAACATCAAATCTCCTTAGTTGTTTTCTTTGCTTGATGCAGCACAATAATTTGACCCTCTCCGAAATGGCGACTTGTTTTTTGTATTAAACGGGTCTAAACAGGTCTATTACCATCCTCCGAACCTGCTTCAGTGAAAAGGCGGAGTACACCTGATGCAGATAAAGCAAAACAAACAAATAAATAAATAAATAGATAGAAAAGTAGGTCAGCAATTCAAATTTTAAAAACATTAACCATTTTTTTTTTGTATCACATCTGATGATGTTTGTGCATGTTCATGTCAGTTATTTATCAGAAGCCAGCTGATCAGACCTACATAGCTACAGGGCAAGAGACATCGGCTGCTTTTGTGCCCCCTCTGGTCTGATTATCAGACTGATGACTGATGGCGTGTTGAAAAAAATGCTGACAATGAAAACAGAACGGGCAAAGACGTACAGTACGTGTTTCCTGGTATATGGATCTAGTCAGAAGTGGTGATGTGAAGGGAAACAACTATTGTCTTTAAATTGCCTTCATTATACCGTAGCCGTAAACTAATGATTAATCATGAAAAATTTAAAGGTATGACAGCACCTACGGTATGGAACGGCCTTCAGGACTCCTTCTTCCTGGGTAGAGAGTGTTTTGGTAAATGTTGACCTCATGGTTTATTGATGCTGGGGATTGAGTCTGATCAGTCAAATATTTATTCATACTGCCTTGTTTCTTTCTTTCTGCCTTTCTTTATTTATCTCGTATTCCCTACTCTCTCAGCCTCTTCCATTCTCTCTCTCATTTCCTCTCCTGTCTCTCTCAGAATGGTGTGCTGCCTGCTGACGGCGGGTGCCGTTTCCGCAGCTCTCCTCTTCATCCTCTTTTATTGGGTCGTGCCAGCCGTGCAGCGCAATGGCACGTGGGCATTAATGTGGCATGACTTCATAACCGAGCGACTGCACGACACGCTCACCAGCTCCACGCGCCCTCAGGTGAGACGTTTTCATTTATGACCTTTGTGCAGATGTGACAATTCAGAAAATAGATCCGATGATTAGATCAGGTTCAGGGTTTTTTCTACACTGGTTTGATTAGTTAGTCAGAAAAACTCTGTACACGTCTGCTGATGATTATAAATAATGTATTTGTTAATCAATGTGTTGAAGGACATGGAGAGTTTAAAATACAGCAGTGCCTGACCCTGATACACCAAGCTTCAAGATTTATCTACTCTTATATACACATATATATACTCATATATAAGTGATATTAACAGTTTTGATTAACACTATTTGAACTTCTATTTGGTAGATGCTTAACAAAATTTTGTCTATCTATCTATCTATCACTGCATTTTGATCTTATTTTCTCACACTGTTCAATTGCATCTCATTCCATTTAAAATTCCAACCATCTGATCGTTCCGTTACTCCATTCCAGTCAAAACGATTCCCTTACATCTGTTCTCCCGTTTCTTTCATACCATCTTATGGCAATCCATCCAATCCAGTTTCATTCTTTCCAATCCCAACCCATTCCTTTAGATTCAGCATCACTCGCATTACGCCTTCCTTTTCATTTCCACCTCATTCCAATTGACTTTAACTCCACTGCTAGCATCAGAAGTGCAGAGGTATAAATCTGCCCTTAACTTTCTGAAATGATTGTGTAACCGCAGCGCATGCTGAAGGCAGTGCAGAAGAACGCCACTAAAGGAAGTCCCGAAAGCGTCATCTCCGCCATCGACTATTTCTGCAAGCACTCGGAGTGGGCCATGAACGTGGGCGATGAGAAAGGTGAACTGCATCCACCAGTCTCTCTATTGTACCTCTCTATCGTACGTCTCTCGCTCTCTCCCTTATCTCCTGAACTCAGCTACTGGTCACCTTCTGTTGGTTTTACGTCTCTCCTCTCCATCCATCTGTCACTTTGTTTCCTGCTCTTGAGTGAAAGTCCTCGGGGCTGCTCATGCGATATGCTCATGAATGTGATGACGTGATGGCGTTCGTCTGCCTGCTGGGTCGATGACTTCTCCACATGGCTGCACAAACACACACACACAACCAAAGAGAGAGAGAGAGAGAGAGATGTAACAGGAGCTTTTTATTATTTTATCCGAGAGACAACAGTTAGTTTCTTCCTTCCTTCTGTAGGAATTATACTGATCTACATGTGATAGGTGTATTTCATTAAAAAAAATTTTAAAAAGCACTAATTTTATATTTTAATATTTCTCCTCGCCATGTACTGTATGAGATGAGAAAATAATGGCATCAGCATTATGGTGCCATGGATGAGATGGTTAGGAAAGGGAAGTTTCAATAGGAAACCACCTGCAGTATCAATTATGACTGAAACAATGAGACGAGATCATGATGAGCCCCGGTTGTAAAATGTGTTGGAACCATACCAGGCTAAAACAACAAGAATGTTTAAAAAGGCCAAAACATCTCATCCTGCAATAGTATAAGTTCAGTCAGAAATGAAACTGCTAGTCGAATCTCGTGTCTGCTCTAGTGCTTGAAATAAAACCTTTCTTTTTCATTTATTCAGCTTGCATGAGTTATTTTATTCGCTTAAAGCCAGTGTGGGCGGAAATTGGAAGGAAAAAAAAATCCTACACCTCTTTCATGCCTACCTACAGTACCTGCCTACCTAAACTTAATGCCCATCAGGAGTGAGCTACGAGCTCATACACTTGATAAGGAGGCGTTTAGGATTCAGCTGATTAATAATCAATGGTGCTGCCTGTTAAATGATGCAGAAAGACCATTAATGAAGTTTCGATTGTGCCGTTCACCACTCGATTACATTTCTTAATGATCTTTAAGTGTAGCTGCCAATGTTTGTGTGTGTGTGTGTGTGTGTGTGTGTGTGTGTGTGTTTGTGCATGTTCAGGCTCCATTTTGGACTCGGTGGTGACTGAGGTGAACCCCAGCACGGTTCTGGAGCTGGGTACGTACTGCGGGTATTCCATAGTGAGGATCGCCCGCCTGCTGTCCCCCGGCACCAAACTCATCACGGTGGAATTTAATCCCGCTTCCGCTGCTGTCGCCAGACAGATCATTGCCTACGCTGGTCTACAAGACAAGGTGTGTGTGCGTGTGAGAGAGAAAGAGATAGAAAGAGAGAGAGAGATTGCTAGTCAATGTAAAAGTTTTCTTGGAAAGACTTGGAATATCATGAACACATTTATAGTGAAACATCCGAAATAATCTTAAATAATCATATCAATCAGTAATCATTAAACAGGAACTGTAAATCATAAAACAATGAACCCCAAAATAAAACTTGCAAGACATAAAAGCCACTATGTCGTGTGCCACTAGGGGGCAGACCTGTTAGAACCCATTTTGATGGTGCTTCGCATAGGACTCAACTTGGCATGAGAGCTGAGACTGAGATTAGCATGCATGTTGTGATGTGCCTTGGCCTGGGAGATGAGCTGGGATATGACATGAGAAAGAGTTAGGTTGAAATTTAACATGGGTGCCTAATTGGGGCTGTGCATGAGATCAAGGCTTACATTTAGCTAGGGGTAGGGGTTGGGACAGGAGAGGTCCTGGGTATTTAGAGCCTAGACTGTGATTGAACAAAGGTCTTTGGAGAGAGCTTGACAGGCGCACAAAGTCCTCAAGGATGAGAGGTGATGCATGGACATGCACGGATGCATAGAAAACTAGAAGCTACTGTAGTGTGTGGAGCTAACACAATGTCATTCAAGCTAGGGTGTGCAGCACACGTGTAGCCGAGGCTAGCATAACAAGCTAGACAAGCTAGGGTGTGCATATAGCCTAGAGGCAAGAAGAGCACAATGTCCTCAAGGCCAGCCAGTGGTGCCAGAAAAATGTCTTTGGGTGTACCTGGGTTGAGTGATTCAGGATTAGAAGGGAATTGTTCTTGCATGACTTTGGGTCATCATGTTTTGCCATGGTTAATGTAGCATAAGTCCTTCTTGCAACAAGGTGTAAATCTAGATCAACAGAGCGTAACTCTTGATGAATAGGACATTGCTTAGACTGAGCCCTGGTGTGGGAGTCATCTCTGCCGATCTCATCCTGGAGCCCTGTGCAGGAAGCCACCCTGTCGACTTCACTTTTAAGCTCTGTGCTGTCGAATTCACCCTGGAGCTCTGTGTAGGGAGCCACCGTATCGACTTCACCCTGCAGGGCTTTCTCTCCTGGCTTCGGGCACTGCATGATAAAGCCTTCCATGGGGAAGTCAGTGCCATCAGCCACTCTTTACTCTGGGGAAACAGTGTAGTCCCAAACTCTTGGCTAAGCGTCATGCTTATCGTCCCGCTCGCCTGCTGCATCCTCATGTCAGTTGTGTGTTCTGCTTGGTAGGCTAGGGGTTGAGGATGTATTCTCATGTGTACTTTAATTTACAAACACAATATCAATTATAGTAGAAACACACAAATCTTTTGGCAAGGAAGTAGGCTTTTAGCATTGTTTCAATGTTGTTGACGGGTCGCCACAGAGGACCGTTCGGTGCACACATACATTTACGTCGGATGCCCTTCCTGATGCAACCCTCCCATTTTATCCAGGCTTGTAACCGGCACTGCATCCAATGGCTGGGGTTCGGGCACTGGCTGGGAATCGAACCTGGGCCTTCCACATGGCAGGCGAAACATCTACCACTGAGCCACCAGTGCTCATAAGCAGACGTTTAGCATTAATCCCAAATAAGCCTAATCATTGCTAAACATCCAGCATACGGGAAAACGCAACGAAAACTTTCTTAACCCAATACTCGACACTAAACCTGTGAAACATGCAGCCTAAATCGCTATATTAATCAAACCTACCTGAATACTCATGTGAAAAGGACCTAGGTACCAAGAACCAAGATGTCAAACTAAAAGTCCCAATGGATAAAAGTCAGTGCAATAAAAGTGGGGGAAAGCTACATATCGTTAGGGGGCAACCCTCACTCACTCAGCAACTCATTGTCTATACTGCTTTATCCTGTATACAGGGTCCCGGGGGGCTTGGAACCTATCCCAGGAGACTAAGTGCACGAGGTAGAGTACACCCTACTTCAGTAGAGGGTGTGCCAATTCATCACAGGGTACACACACACACACACACACACACACACACACACACACACACACACACACACACTATGAGCAATTAGCCTAATCTGCATGTCTTTGGACTGTGGGAGGAAACTGGTGCACCCGGAGGAAACCCACCAAGCACAGGGAGACATGCACACAGACCCGAGGCGGGAATCGAACCAAACCTTTGTAGTAGGAGACTCCATTGTACGTATTTTGTTCCAGTCATAAACAAAGCTGTTTTTCGATGCTGGATAGTGTTTTGGATGGAGTGGTTTGAAGTTTCTTTTTGTCTTATTACTGTAAAAAGATAAGGGTAAAAATAAGGGTATAGGAGGGATGGCGGTTTTTATTATGATTATTATATGATTATAATGTTATGAGGTAGTAATAACAAGAACTTATTTTGTAGAGGATTCACTACGTTCAATAACATGCAATTATGGAGAAATAATCAATTTCCCTATCACTGATAAAGAAAATACAGTATCTATAAATACACTGTTATCTGTCATCTTCCTGCTTAAAGATTACCGCATTAAGTGTTTTATTCCCTACCTAAAGCACAGTTGCATTCGGAGACAGGAATGTGTGTAACAACACCTCGTCGCAATCTGGTGGGTTTTATGGTCACCTGCAGAGACTTGTAAAAGTTTTAATTGGCCAGCCACCTTAACGAGATTTAAATTATGATTGAAATGTCGGATGGATCTTAGCAAAAAAAAAAAAAAAAAAAGGCAGAGATTTTCTTGCTGCAGTATTTATTTATTTATTTATTTATTGATTTATTGATTGATTTTTTGCAGGTGACTCTGGTCGAGGGCTCGTCAGCTGATCTGATCCCACAAATAAAGGAGCGTTTCGGCATCACTACCTTTGACTTCATCTTCCTTGACCACTGGAAGGACCGGTACCTCCCTGACATTAAGCTGCTTGAGGTGAGAGACACACTGTTCAGTGCTCATTTGTTCATATTAAATCGAACGAAATGATGTAGATTAAATTAGAGAAATAGGAACAGCTGTGACAGGCTGCGAAGGCTAAAGATCCAATTTAAAAGCTGATGTATACTGTAATAACCTCAGCAGCGACCTCATTTCTCCTCTCGTCTGTTTCAACCACTCAGCATTCAGCATCACCAGTATACTAAATCTACCGTGCTAATACTAAACCAGCCTGATCATCCGATTCTCACTGGCGCATGACTTACGTATGTTTGATGTTTTCATAATGCTTGAATGATGCATAGATCACTGTGTTGTTTAACAAACAAACAAAACAGGTATCAGAAACTGGTCCGGTTCAGGGACTGGACTGAAAATGAGAGACAAGAACTTGCCAAAAATAAGAGCCAACAAAATTCTTCAGGAAGCCTGGAGAGCTTTTCTTCAAGGCTATATTAAAAATGCACGAAAGTCTGGCTCTTTGGAATAAAAAAAAAAAAAAAAAAAAAAAAAAAGACAGGCTGTAAAATAGAGGGCTGGGAAATAAGGGCTGTCTTAAAGCACCGTATTAAAGCATGCACCATGGTCTCTAGACATTCCACATTTTGCTCTAATCCTCACCCTGATTTAAATCCGACAAAATAATTTGACCCTGATGGTGTTTATTGCAATTATGAAACACTTTGAAAGCTTATACAGTTCAGGACAGTGTGAATTTAATAATGTATTAAAGTATTTCTCTAAGGCTGGTGAGGTGGTTTAGTGCTTATCACTGTTACCTTGCACCTCCAGGGTCCGGGTTTGATTCCCGCCTTGGGGTCTGCATGCACGCTATGAGTTTGCATGCTCTCGCCGTGCTTGGTGGGTTTCCTCCGGGTACTTTGGTTTCCTCCCACAGTCCATCGACATGCAGATTTGCGTTCCCAAATTGCCCACTCTGTGTAAATGAGCGTGTGTGTACTGTATATGTGTGCGTCCGTCTCGTGCCCTAAGTCTCCTGGGATAGGCTCCAGTGCGACGCTGTATACAGGATAAAGCGGTATAGACGATGAGTGAGAACAATAATTTGACCTGATGATTCTTATTCCAATTTCGAAGCACTTCAAAGGGTTACACAGTTCAATCCTGTCAACCTGGATCAGCACAGCGTGAATGTAATCATGCAATAAATAAAGAGTATATTTTATATATAATAAAACGTCCACTTAAGGAGCATTTTGCACCATTAACTCCAGACACTGGCTATTCTCAGTGATTTATGTGGATGTACAGTATACCTGGTTTACAGAGAAAAATGCAACCCTGGAGGATATACAGTACATATCAGGAGCTTACTGTACCTACTTCCCTCAGACTGAAGACTCCACTCGGATGAGCAGTGAAACACTTCGACCTAATAAGGAAGGAAAGCCTCAGCTTCCAGATATACGCTTAATAGCAAAGGAATCAATGATCAAGTACATTATATTCATATAACAGCGTTTCCGAAAGCCTTCAGTTCTTTTTACAGCATGGCAGCTCACCGAACTTACTGGACTGAGTAATGACCTGGATGGTTCTTTGGAACGTCCATAGAACGAAAAGTTCCTTTTATGAACAGTCATTGCCTCACCATCCTCGCTTTTTTCTTTTTTTCGCAGTCATCTTGTTGAGCTTTATATCTACAGGAAAACAAACTTTCTGTTAATGAACAAAAATGAATGAATAAAATGAGCTGCTGTTATGAACGAAGGAGCAAAAAACAAGTAAAGCAGGACTGCAATGCTGCAACGCTGAAATGTTTTTCTGCATCATTCCAGGAGTGCGGTTTGCTCAGGAAGGGCTCTGTGCTGCTGGCAGACAACGTTATTTGTCCTGGAACGCCGGAGTACCTGGAGTACGTGCGGAAAAGTCCTCGCTACGAGAGCAGATACTATCCTTCCCACCTGGAGTACACCAAAGTGGAGGACGGACTGGAGAAATCGATCTTCTTGGGATAAAAGCTGTTTCCAACAACAACAACAACAACAACAACAACAACAACACAACAACAATGATCTGTAATTAATTACCACCCTGGTGTACTGGGGAAATGGCTGTTTATTACAAAAAAAATGTTAATCAGCGTTTGATCTTAATATTTACTAAAATAAAACTGCATTAATTTATAGGAGTGTGTGCTGGAAAAAGACAAGTAAATATGAGTAGAATATGATCATACACTCACTTCTTCGGTTCAGGACTATCCTTCCAGGTGTTGAAGGCTTTTTAATTAACCCAGTTCCAGTTTGAATTAACTTCAAATCTCCTTAGTTGTTTTCTTTGCTTGATCCAGTGCGATAATTTGATCCTTCCCAAAGGGTGACTTTTTATTTTTGGCCGGGGCAGTGTATTTACTTTAGTGTAGTGTTCTTTAGAAATGTTTGAGGTACTGTGTGAGGTTAACACAAGATAAACAATGAATAAATTAATACAAGACTCAAAGTGTTCTGCGTCTAAATATTCTGGCAAAAAAAATGGATCTATTTATGTAAAGCTCCAAATTCTTACCTGCTTAATACTGCTGTAATCATGAACCTCCTGTGTTTCCTGGGATACAGGATACTAATCGAACATGCTTTTATCACACGTAGCATTGTTTAATACACAGCTGGAGCAGAGTAAGCAGTCGCATTTACACTGTCCGGTGTTATCCGGAAAGGGACGGGTTTCTTTTTGAGTCTGGATTCTCTCTCACGGAGTCGTTCCGAGGTGACGCGTGGCAGGCGATAACGACACTTGACCGTGACTTTGTTCAGGTCCTGCCAGTCGAACCAGGTCCTGAGACATCTTTTCAACAAAGCAGAAATATAAAGAAGAGGCTCGGGATGTGGAGGGACAGATGCATCCCTGTCCCAAAACTTTTTCAACTCCATGGCTTGAGTCTTAATTGTGAGTAAAGTCAGATGCAGAGTGTAAACATCACAATCACATTGGACTTTGGAAGTCATTTCATACTGTTTCTCTCTTTTTTGAGTGCATGTTTGTATTTGATTCCAGGTGAGACCTCTGGCTTTATGCTTCCTCTGATAAGATCTCAATCAGAGTCTAGTGAGAGAAAAAAAAAAATCTAAACTGAAACACAACCATCACAAAACCGTCGGTTAGAAGCTGGATGTAAAGTCTTATTTCTTTAACCGGAGTGTCCTAATTTTTTTATTCTTCACAAATATCTTTTATGGGCTTCATTACCCTTATTACAAACATATACAAACAGTATTCATGCCGTCTGTATACAATCATGACTTTAATTAGAACCACACACACACACACACACACACACACACACACACACACACACACACACACACACACACACACAGGACCATGCACCTCAGATATGTGTGTGTGAGCGGGGACGTGTTGCGGGGACGTGTTGGACTGTGGTTTTTCTTGGATGGCTCTGATCTTTTCCTGAACTTTCCCGAGGTCCTTTTTGGACAGAACACTCACTCTTGTGGCACCGTGGGGACTTGTGAAGGTACTGCAGCGAGACAAAGAAAAGGTTGGCTATAAATTACCGTCACTAATGAAGGAATGTTTTTCTATAAGAGGTGAAGGCGATGAGTTTTTTTCAACTTTCATTTGTCTTTTATTATCATGTGTTTATTCACATCAATAATAATAATAATAATAATAATAATAATAATAATAATTACTGTTGCTTTCTGTTATCACTTAAGATACAAATGTACTTTACTTTCAGCATATGTATACATAAGTAGCTGCTTTGTTCACATACTGTAGGGCCAAAACATGGTATCGGTGCTAAAAAGTGTCTCCCTAGGTGAAAAACCTTGAATTTCCAGATAGAAGCATATACGTAACACCATTTTTCATAAATCGTAATGCTTCTTATCTCCCGATCCTTGCTTGTTTGTTTTTTTTTGTAAATATACATACACTTTTTATATTTTTAGCATATTTTTTCAAAAGAAACACATTTGCTAAATACAATTTCGTGCCCTTTTATGTGATGTAGTGTCTGTAACCTTTTTGAATTCAAATCTTTCAATAATCTTAACTGTCATTCAGATGAAACTTGGCCAATTTAGATTTCACATAAAGAGACAAAAACCTGAAAAAAGTGTTAAGATATTGCAATTGCAAGAATTCAAGCAACAATCTTTTACAGCTTCTAGAATCTTACAACAATTTTAGTATCAATACTCATTAAGAAATATTAATAATTTGCATTTTAAATGATTATTGTTTGCCGTGAGACTGTATAACGCTGAAAAAATGCAACACATGTAACATCATCTCTTAGCAAAAAAGTGCCAGGGGAAAATAAAAAGGTTAAAGAGAAAATGTAAAGAGATAAAAGATGGTAAAAACAAAAGCAGGGAAGGGTGAAACCGGCGGCTGTTACCACGTCAACTGATGCAGATAGGTCAACAATGTGTTGTATTTGGGTTGCCAGTCTGAATAAAGCTAAATCTAATCAGATCACTTTCAAATAACAGTGTGGCAGACAGTCCTAAAGGGCAGATTTGTAAAAATAAAAAAAAAACATTGCATTTGCGTGCAGTTTAAACAAGGCCTTAGGTTTCATACACTGATCAGCCATAACATTATGACCACCTGCCTAATATTGAATGATACACTGTGTGTTCTGACACCATTTTACTTTTTATTGGAACCAGAATTAACCCTAGGTCAACCTTTCTCTTAATGTGAGCTACAGTAGCTCTTCTATTGGATCGGACCACACGGATCAGCCTTCACTCCCCATGTGTAGCCTTGGCTGCCCACGATCACTCCGTCACCAGTTCACCAGTTTTCCTTCCTTGGATCACTTTTGGTATGTCCTGACCACTGCAGACCGGGAACATCCCGCAAGAGCTGCAGTTTTGGGGTTTCCCTGACCTAGTTGTCTAGTCATCACAATCTGGCCTTTCTCACAGTAGCTACATTTTCCATATCTCGTCACAAATGCAGCTGGAAGTGGGTGGGATATACAGTATAAGGCAGCAAGTGAACCTTTTTCCCTGAAGTTGATGAGTGACTTTGACGAGGGCCAGATTGTGATGGCTAGACGACCGGGTCAGAGTAACTCCAAAACTGCAGCTCTTGTGGGATGTTCGTGATCTGCATTGGTCACAACATACCAAAAGTGATCCAAGGAAGGATGGCCTTGGGTGGCTAAGGCTCACTGATGCAAGTGGGGAGTGAGGATCGGCTTGTGTACTGTAGTCTGATCCAATAGAAGCGCCAGTGAAGGTCAAATTGATAAAAAGGTTACTGCTGGTTCTGATAGAAAGGTTTTAGACCACATTTTGGGGACCTACTCAATATTAGGTAGATGGTCATAATGTTATGGCTGATCAGTGTACAGGGGTTGGACAATGAAACTGAAACACTGGCCAATTTATGGTTTCAGGACAAATTTGACCAGCCCGGTGGCCAATCTCCATTGATTGCACATTCCACCAGTAAGAGCAGAGTGTGAAGGTTTAATTAGCAGAGTAATAGCACAGTTTTGCTTAAAATATTGCAATGCACACAACATTATAGTGACATACAGTATAAGAGGTCAAAATCGGACAAATTGTTGGTGCGCGTCTCGCTGGCGCATCTGTGACCAAGACAGCAAGTCTTTGTGTTGTATCAAGAGCCACCACGGTATCCAGGGTAATGTCAGCTTACCACCAAGAAGGACGAACCACCTCCAACAGGAGTAACTGTGGACGCAAGAGGAAGCCACCTGAAAGGGATGTCCGGGTGCTAACACGGGTTGTATCCAAAAAACATAAAACCACAGCTGCCCAACTTACTGCAGAATTAAATGTGCACCTCAACTCTCCTGTTTACACCAAAACTGCTCCACAGGGTCAATGTACATGGCCCTGGCTGCTATAGCCAAACCTTTGGTCTGGTGCATGACCAGAGTGAAGCACGGGGGTGGATCAGTGATGGTTTGGGCTGCAATATCATGGCATTCCCCAGCCCTAACACTTGTGCTAGATGGGGGCGACCATGTGCACCCAATGGTTCAAACATTGTATCCTGAAGGCGGTGCCGTGTATCAGAACGATGATGCACCAATACACACAGCAGGACTGGTGACAGAGTGGTTTGATGAACATGAAAGTGAAGTTGAACATCTCCCATGGCTTGCACAGTCACCAGACCTAAATATTATTGAGACACTTTGGGATGTTTTGGAGAAGCGGGTCAGGAAACCTTTTGCTCCACTAGCATCATGTGGCAACTATTCTGCAAGAAGAACGGCTCAAAATCTCTCTAGCCACTGTGCAGGACTTGTTTCTGTCATTTCCAAGACAAAAGGAGGCCCTACACCATACTAATGAATTATTGTAGTCTAAAACCAGGCTCTGACTGATTTTTTTGCACACCAAAGTGAAGGAAACTGACAAGCAGACAGTCAAAGGCTCAGATGCAGTAATCAGTTACGGATGCAGTATTGTATGGTGCTATACTGCCTCCACTGTTTATGATGTTACTGCAACACAAACACACACACACACACACACACACACACACACACACACACACACACACACACCACTTTAATGCAACTTTTGAGAATGAAGCTAGCACTACTAGGAGTCCACGTTTCCCAGCCCCACCCTCACCCTGCTCCACTATGATCTGCAGTGCAACATACTGTGCACTATGTGACGTTACAGCTTTCTCCCAATCTGAAAGCGGCCACATTCAACACATGTGCATGTACTGTAGCTCACCAAGGAGACTGTCCTGCTGGAGTCCTGCTTTATGTATACTGTGGAAAATCCCACTACATGACACACAGACTTGACACTTTACAGCTAGTGAAATTTGTAAAGAGTTTGTAAACTGGACAGAGAAATGACGATCCAAAGATATTCTGGGAAGCTGTTTTGCTTAATCGTGCATCAGAGAGGGGATCAAACGAGGATTGGTTGTGCATCCAAGCATCCCCATTTAACACTCTTTTTTTTATCATTTATCTGAGATATGATGTTTAAAAACATGTATGCTAGAGGATGAATTGGTCTACGATTCAGAAGGTCCCAGGTTCAAACCTCACAACCATCAAGTTGCCACTGTTGGGCCCTTGAGCAAGGACCTTCACCCTCATCTGCTCAGATGTACACTATAATTGAATAAGATCACAAGCAGTGTGGATACGTCTTTGTGGTAACCGAAGCGACACACAGCTAACCATCACCACACCCATCTGTATAAGACACAAAACCGGACATCATGAGCCACAGCCAAGTTAGGAATATTGTGGTGGGCAGTAAAATAATGTAACTCAGTGGTCAATCAATTCTGCTCCAGTATGCAACATCTGCACTCAAGAAGTAGAAATAATGCCAAATTGGCGTCCGTATTGGAAATTCCTCGTCTTTCTAAGCTTACTCCATCTGCTGAAAGCAAGACTAATATAAACTCTAAATCAAATTTATTTATTTATTTATTTATTTATTTCCCAGTTCTTCATATTCCATTTTTTTTGGCCTTCTCTTTAGAGTTCAGCTCATTCCCGAAATCCAGAGCTTATTAGACTGCAAAAACTGGAAGCTGTCTGAACATCTGGAAGCCTCACCAGAGTAAAAGAATCCGAAGCTAAATCTGAAGCCTTGCCAAGAGCAGAGGAACTGAAGCGCATTCATGCATAGATTAACACAAGAGTGCTTGCTCTCCACCCCTCAACCTGGCCTTCTCTGATTGGTTAGAAAGGCGAGACTTGCTCACGAAGCAGCTCTGTGCATTAAGATAAGTTTGTCGGGATATTTATACAAAAATATTACATGTTGTTCCTTTAATTTCTGAGGATGTGCACATGCGACACAGCAAACAACTACATGATATGCATGTGTCTAAGAGGAGTTAATATCAGCTATAAACAGGTGTTCCTTCACCGGCTTCTAGCTGTAGAGCCAACGTCCACTGCATTAGGGTGCAATAATAGTATAATGAGTGTTGACCAGGTCTGATACCTGTTTTGTATATTTGTTCCAGTCAGTCATTACAGGTTTTCATACAATATTTTAAGCAACCAACTATATGATTTCTCACTCATCATCATCTATACCGCTTAATCCTGTATTCAGGGTCACGGGGGGCCTGGAGCCTATCCCAGGAGACTTCGGGCACATGGCAGGGTACACCCTGGACAGGGTGCCAGTCCATCGTAGGGCACAGACACACACACATACACTCACTCATTCACACACTATGGGCAATTTGGGAAAGCCAATTAGCCTAACCTACATGTCTTTGGACTGTGGGAG
>JAAGKR010000099.1:39943-145027 GCA_011419295.1 Clarias macrocephalus
TGTGTGTGTGTGTGTGTGTGTGTGTGTGTGTGTGTGTGTGTGTGTGTGTGTGAGAGAGAGAGAGAGAGAGAGAGAGAGAGAAAGGGAGAGAAATACTTGTGCATAATCATACAAAACTGCAATGCTATTATATAAATTTTTTTATGAAAACATTCTTTTTGCACACGGAACTTTATGAACATTTGCTCATAAAGTTTGCTCACACTTTGCTCACACCTAAGACATTTATTGTCCATTTATGGACATTATACATTTGAACATTCATGCACATTTGCCCTCACCCTGGATATTTCATTTCTTTTTTGGCCATTGCACTTCTTCTTTGTCTCTCGTCCGTTCCCCTTTCAGGTGTCGCCACAGCGAATCGTCTGCCTCCATCTAACCCGATCCTCTGCCTCCTCTTCTCTCACCCCAACTAACTTCATGTCCTCTCTCACTGCATCCATAAATCTCCTCTTTGGTCTTCCTCTAGACCTCCTGCCTAGCAGCTCCAACCTCAGCATCCTTCTACCAATATAATTACAATCTCTCCTCTGAACATGTCCAAACCACCATGTCCAAATATTTTATATTTTGTTCTTCTGTTTTTTTTCTGCAGCTAAGTTTTTTTTTTTACGTATATTTCATTCTTATTCTATTCCATCATTTATTTCTTATTGATCATCTTGATTTTAAGGTCAGGAGCGGTCGTATAAGCATTTCACTGCATATTGTACTGTGTATCACGGTGTGTGTGACAAATAATTTGATTTGCAGATTTTTCTATTCGACTCTTATCATCCTACCCAGATGAAAGCCATAAATAAGGAACACTTAATAGATTGGACAACTGCATGTTTAAATGCATGTGTTTTGTTTTGATGGCTCCAAGTTGATTTGTTTAAGCTTACATTTTGTTAATAAAACTGTTCTTTGAAATTGGACATATTTCGCAATCATTTTGCATGGGTAGGTTCCGCCCATACCCGCCTAAGGGTTTTTTTTTTTTTTTTACAACTCGACCACCGCCTATGTGGGGTGTCGCAACAAGGTGAAAGGAAAAATAGTTCCTGTCCCGAACAGCAGTTTAAAATACAAATAAGAAAAACCACAATGTTAATTACGTCACAACCTACACGTCGGTCATGTTATCGATATTTGTGTCATGAAACGAATCTCAAAGCGACACCACCAGGATAATGCGATGATCATAAGTTTGTATCCCTCCGCTCAGATTTACTGCTGTTCGGCTCACAAGACGAAGGTAAGCGCCAGAAAGTGTTAATGTACCGTATAAAGCGCTGACGTTTCCGGTCAACCGCGCGATGTTTTAGTGCAGCGCGTGTCTGATAACTTCTGATGCATGTACAGTACAGTAGTCGTGGCATTTATTTATTTAGTCTCTGTGTGTGTGTGTTTTTAAAAGGCTCTGGTTACATGCGCCTTAAATCCGTTTGAAGTGTTTATTTATTATTGTTTTCCTTAAACATTCCAAACACTTTGATCCGCTTTGATGTGCGCATTAACACAGTGCAGCTTTGTTTTTGTTTTTCACACGTGCACAGCGATTCCACCCGTTTGATCTGCCTGCAGAGGTGTTTATTCTTGTTATATTAAACTTTTTTAGTTCAATTTTTTTTTCATACAGCAGCAGATGGTGTGACTGAAACATTCATTGCATTTCTGATTTTTTATTTTATTTGAATGTAATCTCAGAAGCACGTGCTGATCCTACAGTTTTAAACAGACCGAGGACCTCATGACTCCTAATGTTGGACGGATTATCCAGAGTTTGACTCGAAATTCCTTTCCATCAGACCCTGAGGTGGAAACATGATGCCTTTTTTATTCTGACTATCTTATTATATGATCATTTTGCAATTATTAGATATAATGAATAATATTTCCGGTTAATGTGGCGTGCCTAATGCCTCCAGGGTCCAGGTTCGAATCCCTCCCCAAACCTGTGTACATGGAGTTTGCATGTTCTCCCCGTGCTTGGTGGGTTTCCTCTGGGTACTTCCTCTGGCGTTTCCATCCAAAAAATTGCAGATTATATTAATTGGTGTTTCCAAATTGTGTCGTGAGATGGAATCCCACCCTGTCCTGCCCCAAGTCTCCTGGGATAGGCTGGCCCTCATGAACCTGTACACAGGATAAACGTTATAAAAGATGAATAAATGAGTGTGCAGTAATATGCAAAAGTCATGAGCCCCCCTCCCCTCTCATTTTCAAAGAGACATATTTTCTTGTATTTTTATTGTAGACTTGAGGAATAGATCTCCAGGCTTCCTGAAGGACTTTTTTTTTTCAGTCGAGTCCCTGTACCTGAGGAGTTTCAGATAATAAAAAAAAAAAATTAGGGCGTAGTACAATTTTTTGCGTTGTACTGTATGCTAGTGTGGAACCTCTGACGTGCATTCCTTGCAAATGAGTGTCGTCTGGAGACCAACATGATTTTTAATCTTTTATTTTGTACTGTGCTGGTATGTCTTCTCCTAATTATATTTGTGCACTATTTTCATTTTTGTATGGTAGTGCTTGTAGTTGTACTGTACATTTGGGGATGCATTTTACACTGTTATTTTTTTTTTGTAAGTACTGTAAGTTATGGAAAAGCCTTCAGGACGCAGACACGCATTCCATTGTTTCAAGTTTAGGCTGGAAACTCAATTGGGAAGTCAGGCATTTTGTTAAAACTTGTCCTTTAGGTAAAGGGGGATTCGTGGTCGGAGAGTGTTCTGATCAGTCGAGGTATTTTGTTTCTGTCGCTATCATGCTACCACTCAGGTTTGTTGATGCTGGAGTGTTAAACATTTGTCGGTTAAGAAGTTGTCGGAGATTTAACTGTCATTTATATCTTACTGACTTTTACCATTATTTCTTCTTTCACATTATCTCGCTTTCTCTCTATCAGCTACTTCTTCTATCTTAGTGTCTAAGTTTCTCTCTATTCACTCTCAGAATGCCGTGCTGCCTGCTGACCGCGTGTGCCGTTTCTGCAGCCGTCCTCGTTGGCCTGTTTTATTGGTTTGTGCCGACTAGGCAGCGCAATACCTTGTACACGTTACTATGGCAGGCCTTGATCTGGGAGAAAGTATGCGACATTTTCACCCGCTCCACACGGCCTCAGGTGACATGCTTTATTTTCACTTTTAACTCACATTTTTACTTGTAAGTTTAAAGAGATCTATATACAGGTACTGTACATTGTGCTTGTGCTTCGCTGAATTGTCCGAATAAAGAATTTGGAAGGATGTAGAGAATAGAAAACCGTGTCTAATTCTCATATACAGTACAGACCAAAAGTTTGGACACACCTTCTCATTCAAAGAGGTTGAATTTGTACTATGGCAAGAAAAAAGCAGCTAAGTAAAGAAAAACGAGTGGCCATCATTACTTTAAGAAATGAAGGTCAGCCAGTCCGAAAAATTAGGAAAACTTTGAAAATGTCCCCAAGTGCAGTCACAAAAACCATCAAGCGCTACAAAGAAACTGGCTCACATGCGGACCGGCCCAGGAAAGGAAGACCGAGAGTCGCCTCTGCTGCGGAGGATAAGTTCATCCGAGTCACCAGCCTCAGAAATCGCAGGTTAACAGCAGCTCAGATCAGAGAGCAGGTCAATGGCACACAGAGTTCTAGCAGCAGACGCGTCTCTAGAACAACTGTTAAGAGGAGACTGTGTGAATCAGGCCTTCATGGTAGAATATCTGCTAGGAAACCACTGCTAAGGACAGGCAACAAGCAGAAGAGACGCGTTTGGGCTAAAGAACACAAGAAAGAACACAAGAAAGAAAACTCGCTGAATGAGAAGGGGTGTCCAAACTTTTGGTCTGTACTGTACACCAAGAATCATGTTTTAGTTTTAATTGAATAACATGGAACATAATTAAATTAAACTTTTCCTTCTATCCAATCCTGGTGGCTCAGTGGTGGGTTTCTCGCCTACTATACCACACAGAAGGTCCAATCCCCAAACCCCAACCACTGGATGCAGTGCCAGTCCCCAGCCTGGATAAAATGGGAGGGTTGCATCAGGAAGGGCATCCGGTGTAAAACCTGTGCCAAGTTGTGTGTGCTTTGAACGGTCCGCTGTGGCGACCCTCGATGGGAGCAGCTGAAACACTAACCACAACTTCCATCCAATCCTGTCCTATTTCATTCCATCACATTTCACTCTGCCACTGTATTCAGTTTTTGTTGACCTTCATGTGTTCCATCATGTTTCATCCTATTTAGTATAATCCCACCCATCTGACTATTCCATTTCATTCAGTTCCATTCTTTTATTCGATTTGCCTCCATTCGTCCATTTATTTCCTTCTGTCTGGTAATATTCCGTCTAATCGCATCACAGTGTCTTCCACCCCGGACCATTTTTCTTTTTCTTTTTTGCAAGCAGTATCGTGCTCATCTTCGTTCATTTTCATTTCCATCCCATTTGCTGTATATCAATTTCATTATTTCATTTCCATCCCAAGATATCATTTATCTTCATCACCATTTAATTCGTTTGAATTTATTAGCAGAACCCCAACAGCGTTAGTGGTGCAGAAGTACAAGTCTGACCTCATCATTTTTAATTATTTTTTTTATTCTATATCTGCAGCGCCTGCTGAAGGCAGTGCAGAAGAACGGCACCAAAGGAAGTCCCGAAAGCGTCGTCTCCGCCATCGACTACTTCTGCAATCACTCGGAATGGGCCATGAACGTGGGCGATGAGAAAGGTGAACTAGTCTCTCTACTATTGTACATCTGCGTATCTCTCTCTCTCTCTCTCTCTCTCTCTCTCACACACACACATAAAACATACACACACATTAACATTAACTCATCTCCTGTTTCCCTCTTGTTGGTTGTGCAACAGAGAGCAGAACACAGACTGAGATCATTCATTGTGGCTCTCTTTTATACTTTTCCCTTCGTGTCAAGGGGCTGTGGTTTGCCAGCTGTGCTACATTTCTTTGACTCCTTCTGCTATCTGCTCCATGTTGGGCTACAATATTTCAAGTCTTTGTTAGGAAGAAGACTTGCAGTCACAGTGCAGGAAACATATGAGTACACCATGGTAACGTTGCTTTCTTTCTTTTTCTGTCTTTCTTCTCTCCTTCCTTCGTCTGTACGCATTCCATCAGGAGTGAGCTACGAGCTCGTACACTTGATAAAGAGGCGTTTAGGATTCAGCTGATTAATAATCAATGGTGCCGACCTGATTTGCTGTTAAATGATGCAGAAAGACCATTAATGAAGTTTCGATTGTGCCGTTCATCACTCGATTACATCTCTTAATGATCTTTAAGTGTAGCTGCCAATGTGTGTGTGTGTGTGTGTGTGTGTGTGTGTGTGTGTGTGTGTGTGTGTGTGTTTGTTTGTGCATGTTCAGGCTCCATTTTGGACTCGGTGGTGACCGAGGTGAATCCGAGCACGGTTCTGGAGCTGGGTACGTACTGCGGGTATTCCACGGTGAGGATCGCCCGCCTGCTGTCCCCCGGCACCAAACTCATCACAGTGGAACTCAACCCGGCGTACGCCGCCGCCGCCAGGCAGATCATCGCCTACGCTGGTCTACAAGACAAGGTGAACGAGGGACGGTAAAGAGATTAAGAGATTGGTGTGCTCATTTACGAAGTGTTCATGTAGATAGATAAATATCCTGCATATCGGAAGAAGTCTCCAGTGTCTGACATTTTCACATGACGCTCGAGTTAACTGTGCATTTAATCGTAAAGAGTGTTTTGTAAGTCCGGTTTTAGGATAGTGGGTAGTCTTTTGCATGGAGGGCTTTGCAGGTCTCTTTGCAGTCTTTTTAACTTGGAAAGGAAAATGAAAAGTCGGTATTAAGCAGGTTAGGGAGGGAAGACATCTAATAGCTAACATTCGATAACCTAAAAATAAATGGAAAAAACAGTAGGCCATGCTTTAATATACAGTGGAACCTCGGATTGCGAGTAATGCGGTTTGCGAGTGTTCCGCAAGACGAGCAAAAAATTTGTTATAAATTTTGACTTGGAAAACGAACGGAAGTCTTGGTTTACGAGTACCGAGTATCATGTATTACGCATGCGCTTCTTGTTTTGACGCTGAGCGTCACGTGATCACAACTGAGCCAATGGTTTTTCTCTCTCGCGCGCCGGAATTGTGGGTAGTCGTCTCCCCTGCTGGGTCTTAGTGCGCAACTCTCACTGGTATAATCAACATCGGTGCACCACTGTACTGTTTACTATAACACTGTGACCATGTGTGTGTGTGTGCGTAAAACATCTTTTATTTTGTGTTTGTATGTGTGTGTGCGCGCGCACATGTAAAGCAAAAGAAAGTCTCCATAAGATCCAATTTCTCTCTCTGTATCAGCCGGCAGGTTCAGTCATCTGACACCATGCACTTTCACACACACATACACACACGTGATTCTAATGTCACATGGCCCAACATTTAAGGTAGCACCTTAAGGACTTTTATTTCTGTTATTTATTTATTTATTTATTTATTTATTTTCCCAGGTGACTCTAATAGAAGGATCATCCGGTGATCTGATCCCGCAAATAAAGGAGCGTTTCGGGATCACGACGTTTGACTTTGTCTTCCTCGACCACTGGAAGGACCGGTACCTCCCTGACGTTAAGCTGCTTGAGGTGAGAGACATATTAAAACATACACCACGGCCTCTGAGGAGCTCCAGATGTCAAATATTATTTAGATTCTGATTGCAATCAGTGTTTTATATATAATATAAACCTCCTAAGATACCAGCAATGCTCGTTAACTTAAAAGTAGTGATTGAAGGTTTGTTCACTCATTCGGATTGCATTATTCTTAAGGGTTCACAAACTTTCAATCACCACTGTATGCGTTGAAATAAATGCATGGAATAAAGCGCCGTGTGAGTATGCTTGACAAATGCGTAAATATTTTTCTGCATCATTCCAGGAGTGCGGTTTGCTCAGGAAGGGCTCTGTGCTGCTGGCAGACAACGTGATCTGTCCCGGGACGCCGGAGTACCTGGAGTACGTGCGGAACAGCCCTCGCTATGAGAGCAGGTACTATCCTGCCCACCTGGAGTACACCACAATGGAGGACGGACTGGAGAAGTCGGTCTTCTTGGGATAAAGAAAAATAATAGAAAATCCAACATGACGAGTGTATTCTGTTATCATACAGTCACGTTTTTATCATTAGCGTAGTGTTATTTAGAAAAGTTAGTAATTGAGACTGTGTCAGGTTGGTACAAATGAAAACCTGAATCATTATTGTATTGTATGATGTCAAATATGTTACAATGATCAGCTCCAGAAATATTGGCACCCTTGTTGAAGTTGGGTACAACACAAAAATAAAAAAAAACTATAGCTATGAGGGGCGTTCAAGTCAAGCCGGGACTTGTGATGACATTTTTGGTGAACGAATCTTCATAAAAACGATTGACTTCAAGCACAGTGCGGCGATGAGACTCTTAGTGACTTAAACTTTCGAATGTATGTCGTGAACGATGATCCCGACCGAGGTGGCTCATCAACTTGCAGAAGAGACGCACCAGTCTGGGGAAACTGTACACACACACACACACACACACACACACACACACACACACACACACACCACTGCTAGGGCAAAATGATTACTGCAGCTCATCACCCTCTTCCAAGCCATTTTCATTCCATTTCGCTCCAGGCCATTTCCACATGTCTGGGGCATTAAAGGAGTTCCTGGAAGGCCGGCGTTTCAGACGTGAAGCGATCATGGCTCCAGTGTACTGAGAAAACTTTCTACCTAGTGAAACACTGGGATGAGTGCATTAGTGTAACAGGGGTTTATATAGAGAAATAACGGCAGTTTTTATTCTCATAACTGTTCTGTTATTCAGTACAATCAAAAGTCCCGGTTTGACTTGAACACTCCTTGTTAATGTGTGACTGCATAGTGTTGTCAACAATAGATAAATAAAATTCAATGTTCTTTGATTAAATTTGTTTCAATTAAAGATTATATTCCTTTCATGTTTATTCTTAGAGTCACAAAGTTTGTACTTTATGTTTGAAGTGTGAGTGTGTATGTTGTGTTATACTGAATCAGTGGATAATCAAAAATGCTTAGATCATTACATCTAAGGTGCAGGTGAAGTGCATACATTGAACATTAAAAGGAAGAAAACACATTTTACGTGTTTGACGTTTACACACAATATGAACTGAAATGCAATATGATTTAACCATGATATGAAATATTGAATTAAATTTTTTTGCTATTAATATGGAGTGTTAAGGTTTCTAAAGACAAATGAGATTGAATGAATGTCCATGTGCTCTGAATATCAAAAAAATGTCACTGTTGAGGCAAAAACAAGCACTAGTAAAGGAGTCATGCTTTAATCTTTTTTTATTTCATGATCACGCATAATACAAAACTTGAGTTTATTCATACCTCTCACATTTTTTACTTTTCAATGGTATTTAAGTGTTTCCTATGGAACCAGCATAAGATGTATTTAGTGATAGACGCTTCATTATTTAAAGAGTTTCCAAATTCTATTGGGGGGGGATCGGTTCAGTTCTGTATCGCGATTTCTTTGAGTGGCAATTCATGTAGCGCTACAGTGACTCAAGAATATATATATATATTCAAATTAGTTTTTCATTTACATACAGTATGTTTGCATTTGAGGTGGTAAAATGTTGCAGTTCCTCTATAATCCTACAGGTGGTGCACTTTTTTTCACAACTATTCACACACTGGAATGTACCTAGTGGTTGCTTTTATTCGACTCAGTTACTAATCAGAGAAATGTGTCGACACAAACATGAAATATACAGTGTAATCTGATTAAACATCATTTATTTGATAATGACTTACAATTGAGAATGATTACAGTGAAGAGAAAAGAGTGTATGACTGTTTATAAATGTCTTTATGTTAAAAAAATAGCATCATACATTAGAAAACAGGGTTGAACATGAAACAACAATCAAAAAACAGTCAAGTCTTATTTCTTTAGTCGCAGTGTCCTGAACTCTTTTTCAGGAAAATATTTTGTCCTCACAAAGCCGTTTTGAAAGCTTTTGATTTGCATCACCTTCACAACAAACATATGTGCGCTCTCTCTCTCAGTCAGTCACACACGTGCACGTGAGCATGCGCCTCAGTCGTGTGAACTCCCCTTGCTGAAGATCTTAGCCAGTAGTGAAACATTGGACTGCGCTTTCTCCTGAATGGCTCTGCTCTTCTCCTGAGCTTTCTGGAGGTTCTTCTTGGACAGGCCGGTCTTCCTCATGCGCTCCAGCCTCATCTCCTCCTCTGTGCGCCGCTGCGTGAAGTCCCAGCCCTTCTCCTCCACCACCACGCCTTTCTTGGCCCTCTTCTTCCTCAGTCTGTCCAGGGTCTGGCTCTTCTCCACGCTGGCCAGGTAGAAGTTAGTCTCACGCTTGGCCTGCGAGATCTCCGTCCTCATGCGCTGCTGGTAGACCGTCTGCTCGTACGCCAGCCGCTCGCTCAGGTGGCACCACTGGAACCTGTGCAGGTACTGGGGCGAGGCAGAGAAAAACCGGTGAATACTTGTATTCAAGATTCAAGATTGAAAGAACTTTATTAATCCCAGAGGGAAATTGCTTATACTTGGTTACAGTTAAAGGAAAAGAGTAATAAATTAGACAAAAAAAAATAAATCCTCAATCCTTAGATGCACACTAAACTTAATTCTATATGCAGATACTGCACATGTGAGGGGAAAAAGGAATTGGACCAGTTATATGGGAAAGTCAGAGATTGAAGATTCAAATGGTACGGCCCAAGAGCATTGAGTAAATTATACGTATAAATAACTTATAGTTAGTGAAGGGGTGAAGATGTTAGTCTTTAAACTTTGCTTTATCGTTTGCTTCATTGTGTTTAAACCCCAAGGTAACTGCATGCATGTATTTAGTTATTGTACTTACATGCATACTTCACATTTTACTTGGATAGTTTTATTAAAATTTACAGTATCATGCAGCTCTTCATGTGTCAGATTAAACAGATAAAAATACTGAATACTGAACATGCTTGGTGACATGACGTACTTTGATGCTCCACAGGTCACTGCTAAAGTGGCTCCTCTTGCGGTTGGTCATTGGCGTGTTGTGTAAAGACACGGCCACTCTCTTAGCCACGCGCTTATCCCTGAACTCCACCCAGCCTTCCACATACCTCGAGCCGTTACTGCCCGCTTTCCTCTTCTTTCTCTTAATCGAGTGATCTAGGATGAGAAACATTTCTTAAATAATGTCTGAATGTTTCTAGATTTAGTCAGAAGTATTTACAGTCACATAATTACATCAATTAAGAGTACTGGATTGGTAACAACGATATTTACGAGTACATAAAAATATAAACCCTGCATTTAGAAGCACTTTCCTCCTAGTTTGACGTTATATTGCCATCCTGGTCTGTGACTAACCTTCAGACTGAAGGAAAATCCGCCCGATTTCTCCGTACACTGCCAGCATGTTGCGCACGTGCTTGGGTCTTATTCTTGGTGGAATGTGGCCCAGGTACACTATACCTGGGGCACACTTTTTGCCCTTTGCTTTCTTGATTTCACTGTCGTTATCCTCCTGTTCTTCTTCATCCTCCTCTTCAACATCAACGCCCTTCTCCTGGTTATCGTCTTCTATCTCCTTCTGATCAAGTCCATCTTCCTGTTCTTCCTCAGACATGTTCAGCTCCTCATCATCAGCTGTCCGATTTGTGGGTTGATCCATTTCGGTGTCTGCTTTGCTCACGATGACTTCCACACAGCCTGTTAGTTTGAGAAAAATCATTTAGGCGCCTAAAAGGTCACTTTATAAAATGAAGATTGCATCATATAGACTTCAAAATACATTGCAATTGTATATTGTAATATCTTGTGACAGAGAAACATACATTTTGGAATATGTTACAGCTTGTTGTGTCATGCTTAAAAACCTTTAACTATCTAGGATTAATTTTATCTGGCTAGCCGTTTCCTACACCACCCACAGTGCTGTTCAGCAACATGCCTGCAGTGGTTCTGTGAGATTTAGCCCTCGGTGCCTAACGAGAAAGACACAGCGGGCTTCAAGTGCAGGAAATATATGCAGGAGAGACTAGATATAGTAGCACAGCTTCATAAACCTCCATGTAACCTACTGGATTCCAACCGCTGTTAAACAACAAAGAAGAAGAAGTAAAAGAAGCGATGCAGAGGTACTTTATCCCTTGAGTCTGTCCAGCTCTCTCACCTCCTCATCTGTGCACGCCGCTTAAACAGATCAGTTTCCAAAGCTACAACGTTCACGGAAATACCACAATCCACGCTTTATACATTACTGACACAGTGGTACCTCGGCATACAAATTCCCCACCTCATGAATGTTCGCTTCAAGAATTTGAATTTTGCAAGTTATAAATTTTAAACTTTAAGCAAACAAACGAACCGAGACGAACCAAATGCCGGCTAAGTTGCTCATATGTCTAAACTTGTTTGCGTCAGTGGAAGACCAAGTAAAGTGATGTGGAAACCCACATATGCTTTGTGGGCTTTTTTTCCTTTTGTGCAAGATTTAGTAAAGACATAGCAAACCATGAGTCCCAAAAATGTTAGCAAGGACGGTAGCAAGAAGAAAATGGAGCAGCTTTCAGTTTGTTTTTTAAAGCAGCCAGTGCCAAAAAGGAATCATAAAGTAAGATTAAGTGAGATTTAAATGTCTACTTATTTCGTATTTTACTTCATTTACATGTCTTTTTAAAATGTTTTTAGATGCAAAAATATAATTATAAGTGTTGAAAATTGGTAATATTGGTAATATTTTTGGGTGGCTGGAACGGATTATCTGCATGTACATTAATACCTATGGGAAAATGCTTTTTGCAATACAAAATTTCACCTTAAGAACAATCCTCCGGAACGTATTATATTCGTATTCTGAGGTTCCAGTGTACTTTATACATTACTAACTGCATTATATTTTGGGCGTTTAAGTTCAGCATTACTACTTCTATTTGGGAGTTTTCATCATGATATTAATGCAAAAAAAAAAAAAAAAAAGTTTTGCTTTGAGTTGTTAACAATGAAAATTGCTATCCCTGGCTTTATGCTTGACAATTTCCCCTATGACGTCAGAGAGGAAGAGTTCCACTAACTTCTTACAGGAATAGAGAGAAAACAGAGAATCAGGATCACTTAAGGCACACATCACAAATGTTTTAAAATACATATATTTAATGTGTTCCTCCAGTGTGTTGGAGGGTTTCTTTAAAGGTCACACTTTTACAGTGCACACTTGTAAATGTCTCATTATGGGCTCTTATTATGGGATTACGAGTTCTGCAGTTTAAAGGTCAGTAAGATCTCAAACAGCTAATCTTAATCTTCTCTCCCTCTGACTGACTGCACTTTAGAAATGCTGCAATTAGATAAAAATTACAAAGACACCTAACATAAACACGCTGCTGACGTTAGCCAACGAGCTAATAATATATTTTGGATCTAAAACATACAGTAAAAACTACTAAACAAATAAAGTTAACGTAATAAATATATTTACCTTTGTCCTGGATTATTCAGTGCGCCTGTCCATGAATTTACCTCAGCAAACGACCCTAAAAGTTCAAGAATGTTCCACAGCTCGTACACATGTGGCTCCGCGCGCCCCATTGACGTCATTTTCACGCGCCTGTGGAAAGCTAGGCGCGTTAAAGGTGCAGAGTAATAAATAAAAATAAAGACGTTAAAAAGAAAATAAAAGCATTAATGCATACCCAGTAATGTGTACTCTGTCTCACTCTTCTAATTTGTGTTTCGTTCAATTTAATGCTAATTTAGTACTGTTTAATTACTCGATTATTGTATAGTAAATCATTATACATTATTTAAAAAAACCTGGCAATTGTTGCTGCCACAACCATAATTAAAATATTTATTTAAAGTCTTATAACACTGTAATACTACTGAATACAATAATACAATTGATATTTAGTATCTATCTATCTATCTATCTATCTATCTATCTATCTATCTATCTATCTATCTATCTATCTGTCTATTATTATTATTATTATTATTTTTTATTTTATTTTATTATTATTACTGAAAGCATTAAAGAAAGTAAACTAAAAGTTAAGTATTACACAAATTAATGCAAAAATATGAAAAAAAAAATAGGAATTGGGAAATGTTTTAGATTTGTTTGTATTAGCACGTGTATAACACTAGAGGGCGACACAACCTTGCAAAAATAAAATAATATAAGTCAAAGGAAAGCATTACTGGAAAAGGGACTAAATAAACATTTGTTAAATTAAAAATGTAGTTTGCAATATGAACAGAACTAGTGCAAACGACGTTTTTATGTTAGATTTCTAACATTACATTTTATTTATATTTTTATATATACATGTAAATTATTATCAAGAGACCTAACTTGGACGGCACCATTATAGGCCAATGGTGATCACTGCATTTATTTCCATTTTCACAAATGCGGTAGGACCTCCAGTCAACTTTCACATACACATTCACACATTGTGTGCTTGCGAAGGTAGTTCCATCACAGTCGTGTCACACTGGAGCAGCATGAGGAGTGGAAGCGACTTGACCACACACTCCATTTACATGTAAAGTTAGTATGCAGGCATGAGGATCTGCATGTACCCAATAAAAATACATTCTGTTTGGCCTGCCGCCGGTGGCCCGGTTTTGGTGGCCCGGTTTTTGCGGGCCACCGGCAGCAGGCCAAACAGATATATTATTACCTCATACTGTGAGGTAATAATATAACTGTTGAAACATTGGAGCGTGTGAGGAGTGGTCATGTGATCGCACACTCCACCTGCAATGTAATGATAGCACACAGGCCTCAGGATTTGCAAGCGGGCTGAACCATGGGTTACCTCTAGTATTTTATAAATGCCACCTCCCGTCTCTTCATTAACAATTTATATAACACAGTGAAGTACTAAGACTAAGAGAGAGAGAGAGAGAGTGATCATGCATGCTGTTTTGCTCTTTATCAACATGGACCCTGTGCTCCTGCATTACGCAGTATAAGAATATAAGGCGAACTCGGCTTGGATTAGAGCACTCTGCTCATCCCAGCCTGAGGTCTATCAGGTTAAATATAATCCTGAACACAAAGACCACGCTCCCGGCACCCAGCACTGATAATGGCACGTCTCATATTATCATGGTGCTCTTGTTATTCTGTAAAGCAGGACTGGCGGATGAGGAATAAAAGAAGAATGTTCGAAAGATTGTGAAATTCCCAACACTTAAAGTAATTCTGCAGTCATAAAAATCATACCTAGTGTGTGTGTACGGTGATTATAAAGATTTGTATTTAGTCAATTTTGACTTGTTCGTATTTTGACTCACAATTTTAAAAGTACTTAGAAGTATAAGTAATAAAAGTGATCAAACTTAGTAATTACATTTTATTACTATGTTTAGTAATAAAAAGTACTAATAAAAGTAATGCAACTCACTCACTTCATCTTCTTTACCACTTTATTCTGCATACAGGGTCGCGGGAGGCCTGGAGCCTATCCAGGAGACTTAGAGGCTGTGAGTGGAAACCGGAGTACCCGGAGGAAACCCACCAAGCACAGGGAGAACATGCAAACTCTATGCACACTGATCCGAGGCAGGAATCAAACCTGGGCACTGGAGGTGCCAGGCGACAGTGCTAACCTCTGCGCCACCTCGCTGCCAGTAATGCATCTTTTTTGTCAGTCTTGTATGTAATAAAACTTAGTTGTGAAGCATCGTATTAGAAATCTTATCGACTTGAACTTGTTCTTTAGATGTTGTCTAAATGATAAGAGAATGAAGCTGAAATCACCTTATGTGTAACTCGAATGTTCATCCATGTACAGTTTTTTTTTTTTATGGATGTCATTTGATTTGCAAGACCTTCTTCCAGCACATTCCACCAGCAATATTTTCTTCTTCACATACCAGGGTTTTATTTTTCAAAATATAAATAGATTAATCTGTTAAACAACTGCGACCCCAACCAGGACATGGTAACACATTCAATATGTTTCTATGTGGTCGGGTTGCGTTTAGTCCAACCCAGTTGTGTTGCATCCTTTGTTTAATGAAATGTAACCGGATCAGTTGTTGATCTTCTGCAAGATGAGTACGCCTAGACACCAGGCGCTTGAATCAGTTTTTCAGATTATTGTAGGTCAAACTGTGTTTTTATGGGAGAGGGGTAAAAAGGGGGATTTGGCGCATAAAGCTTAGCCATCTATTAAAATAAGTTAAGTCTTTGTCACATACACGTTAATGCACATATGTTTGTGCTTGGGGTCTGGTGTCAGTCCGCTGGGTCAGCCATGACACGGTGCCCCTGGAGCAAGCAGGGTAACGGCCTCGCTCAAGGACCCACAGTGACAGTCTGGTGGAGTTGAGGCTTGGCCTTTCACAGACCTTCTAATCAATAACCCATATCCTTAAACCTTTGAGCTTCCACTATCCATCTATCCATTATCTATACCACTCATGCCAATCGACCGAGACCACAATGTCTTTGGAGTGTAGAGGAAACTAAAGTGGCTGGAGAAAACCCACCAAGCATGAGGAGAACATGCAAACACCATGCACACAGACCTGAAGGCAGGGCTCGAACCCTCCCACCCAAATTAAGGCAAAAACTGTCTATTGTCACCCACATGAGACTAAATGCTTTCCAATTCCAACCAATTGCCCATTTCCACCCAAATGAAGGCAAAAACTGCCTATTCCCACCCACATTGGGGTAAAAGCTGCCTTTTCCACCTACATTAAATGAAAAACTGCGCACGCCCACCCACATTGGGGTAAAAAAAATGCTCATTCCCACCCACATTAAATTTAAAACTGCCCATTCGCACCCACATTGGGGTAAAAAAAAAATGCTCATTCGCACCCACATGAAATTAAAAACTGTCCATTCCCACCCACATTAAATTTAAAACTGCCCATTCCCACCCACATTGGGGTAAAAAAAAATGCTCATTCGCACCCACATGAAATTAAAAACTGTCCATTCCCACCCACATTAAATTTAAAACTGCCCATTCCCACCCACATTGGGGTAAAAAAAAATGCTCATTCGCACCCACATGAAATTAAAAACTGTCCATTCCCACCCACATTAAATTTAAAACTGCCCATCCCCACCCACATTGGGGTAAAAAAAAATGCTCATTCGCACCCACATGAAATTAAAAACTGTCCATTCCCACCCACATTAAATTTAAAACTGCCCATCCCCACCCACATTGGGGTAAAAAAAAATGCTCATTCGCACCCACATGAAATTAAAAACTGTCCATTCCCACCCACATTAAATTTAAAACTGCCCATCCCCACCCACATTGGGGTAAAAAAAAATGCTCATTCGCACCCACATGAAATTAAAAACTGTCCATTCCCACCCACATTAAATTTAAAACTGCCCATCCCCACCCACATTGGGGTAAAAAAAAATGCTCATTCGCACCCACATGAAATTAAAAACTGTCCATTCCCACCCACATTAAATTTAAAACTGCCCATCCCCACCCACATTGGGGTAAAAAAAAATGCTCATTCGCACCCACATGAAATTAAAAACTGTCCATTCCCACCCACATTAAATTTAAAACTGCCCATTCCCACCCACATTGGGGTAAAAAAAAAATGCTCATTCGCACCCACATGAAATTAAAAACTGTCCATTCCCACCCACATTAAATTTAAAACTGCCCATTCCCACCCACATTGGGGTAAAAAAAAATGCTCATTCGCACCCACATGAAATTAAAAACTGTCCATTCCCACCCACATTAAATTTAAAACTGCCCATTCCCACCCACATTGGGGTAAAAAAAAAATGCTCATTCGCACCCACATGAAATTAAAAACTGTCCATTTCCACCCACATGAGAGTAAAAGCTGACCAGTCCCTCCTCCTGCAAGCATAGGAATAATAAATAATAATAATACACCCACATTAGGGTCTGCAGATCCTCGTCCTGCTCACACCTCTAACTGACTACCATTAATATACACATCAAATTCAATATCCATAGCGTTAAAAGGTTCAACAAAAATAAATAATAATAATAAAAAGCATTACAAGATTATTCTTTGTTCGATGCCAGAGAAGAAAACAATGCAGAGAGGGTAAATCAGCCCGTGAGGGTAAAAAGTGACACTAAGGCATTAAGACGTGTAAGATTTCCTGTATGTAACTGCTGAAGGTGATCTGAGATGCAGGAACAGCGTGACAGACATGAAACGGCTCGGCGAATGTGTTTGCCCCACTCACAGACTGAGTGACAGCGAAAGACATGCTTTTGACAGGCCACTGTCCACCAGATCTGTGCACACACCAAACAACTTTACATATCAGCTGGTACGAATTGGTTGCGACAAGCCGTGAAGGAAACAGGGATGTGAGGGGGAGAGACAGTGTGTGTGTGTGTGTGTGTGAGAGAGAGAGAGAGAATGAGGGAGAGAGACAGGCAGAGAGACAACAGTCACAGCACAGGAACTCCTCACAGCATTTCCCCCCTGAATGTCCTAATTTGATCCAAACTACATTTGTAAAATATTTCAGTTTAGTTCACCCTAACGCACATACTGTATGTAAATGTCTTTATTCCACACACATAACAATGAGCAGTAATTGCACTCCTTCAGGGATATTTCCGTGAGTGTTAGTCTGGTTGCTAATGAGTATTAAACAGAATGCTACACATGGGATCATTACACTGAGTACAAATGAACAAACTGAGAAACAAAACGTAACGCAATGTAAAAAAATAAAAAGGCATATCGAGTCTACACAATATCTGAATGTGGTCAAATCCTTCAAGCAAAAAAAAAAAAAAAAATGCTTATTAAGAGTTTTATGACTCATTTCCAGGTTGGAAGAGGACCATCCGATCTGCACAACAGATTGACAAAGGTTTTTATTTATTTATTTTTTTTTTTTACTCCAGACGCCCTTCCTGACGCAACCTTCCTATCCGGGCTTGGGACCAGCATTGCATCCAGTGGCCGGGGTTTGTGCAGTGGGTGAGAATTGAACAATATGTTGGGCAAGAAACCTACTGTACCACTGAGCTTCCACTTCCCCAGTCTATTCGTTTTGGGAAAACACAATAAAGTTGCTATGATATAATACGTTTGCAGTGTGTGCAACAGCCAGTTCTGACCAAGCAATCTGATTGGACTAGAGGCGTTCCTCAAGTGCTGATAACAGACGGTAACAAAACTGGGACTTTTAACTATACGTATCACTCCACATCACAGGCGGTCTAATAATTGTTGATGACACTAACTGACAGTCGCTGCATGGGTGGAAGTAGGTCTGTACAGTCTGGAGTAGAGAGTCTGGGGGAGAGAGCAGCTGCCTGCCAAAACCCACATTCAAAACCAGTCACAGAAACACTTCCAGCAAGAGCAAACATCATTAATCATAATCACATCTCTTTAATAATTGCTAATTCGTTTCAGACTAACATGAACTACATGGCTAACTAGTTTCAAACACAAGGCTGAATTCCAAATCCCTGTATAAAACCTTGATCAAGGGCACTACTTGGTGTGTGGGACAAGGGATTGTACACTCTACATAGTGCCCTAGCTTTCCACTTAACGCTATTTGTGATTCAACCCCATAACCTAGCGGTTAACAAAGCTGATATTCTTAAGTGGAAATATGAAGTAGCGTTCACCACCTTCATGGTTTCCTCCCCTCACCTTTGAGTATTGAAAATTATTTACGCCCCTGTTAATGACACTAACCGGTCGCCAGCTCCGCCAGTTGCGTTTAGTTACCTGGGGTTCTGCGAGTCGCAGAGGGATATGTAACCTGATAATAAATGGTGTTTGTGGAATTGTTGTATAAAAGCAACATTACACTCGAGGCCATGCTGTTGTGCTGAATATCAGCACTTCTTTGATATCTTCAGCACTCAACATCTTGTACGTCAACTTTCATAAACAGAGTTAAGAAAGTCCGCTCATTCACATACTCATCTAGGGCACAGGCATACACACAGTTACTGTACACACCTGATCCTACACTACGGGTAATCGGAAAACGAATCAAGCTGCATGTCTGTGGAGTTTGTGAGGAACCCAGAGAAACCCTACCAAGCATAGCGGGATCATGCAAAAGAGTGCTCTAAGGAGGTCAGAGGTTGCTCAGTGGTTAAAGCATTGGACGACTGATCAGAAGGTCCAAGGTTCAAACCCCAGCACCACCAAGTTGCCACTACTGGGCCCTTGAGCAAGGCCCTTAACCCTCACCTGTATATTGAGATCAAAATTTAAGTTGCTCTGGATAAATGCATCTGCTTAATGTAATGCAAACTCTAGACACACAGACAGGAGATCAGAATCAAACCCCAAACCCTGGAAGTGTGAGGTGATTGTGAGGAGTAACCACTAAGCCACTGCGCTGCCACTATTTGTACTGGAGTTTTCTAAAATCCGCATTCACAACTCAATACATTTTAGATTTGCATAAAATCATTAACTAACAATTAGAAAAAAATATATTTGTTATTTGATTTAATCGAATCTTTCATTGTTTTTTTTTTTTTTCCTTTCTAGATGTTGCACACTCATGGGGCCGTGTGCGTTCTGCCCCACTTATCTTCCACCGAGATATTATTTCACCTAGGGGTTCAAAAGTGAGGGAATGGTGAATTATAGATAGGACAACGTCTATACATTATAAATTCACTTGCACCACTGAGACATTGTTTCTCCCTCAAAGACTGAAAAGAAAAATAATCATTTAAAAAGTCTCCTTTTTCCAGTGGTTGATTCTTTGGGTTTTTATTTTTTTTATTTTTTTATTTTTTAGTTGAACTGTTTTTTGAATCTTTCAACACCACCTGCTGTTTCAGAGAAGGAAATCTAAAGCTGCTCGAAACAAGCTGTACTCTGGATGACTCTGTTTTTCAACACCCAGCTATACAGAGTTACTCTGTAAAATAGAAAAATGCAGCCTGTAGCATAAAGTCACACGTCATTGACCTCAACTTCATCTCGTTTGAGGCTACGCAGTTATTAATATTATCTTTCCTCTTTAAAATCTATAGTCATGAGCCATTATTGTTTGTATGGTAATTCCTGTCAAATAAAAATTCACCATCATCATCATCATTACAGATGTTAAACAGCTGTCCCTGACATTATTATTATGGACGCACATTTCGGGATCATGTATCATGTAAAGCATGGACACGGTTAAGGTTTGCTTTTTAATGGAGGCCAAATTTCAGGACTGAGACAGAACCAGTGAGGAAAACATATGTTTTTGGGAAGTGAGGAAACTTGAGAACCAGGAAGAAGCACATATACAGTGGCGTGAAAAGGTATTTCATATTTTTTTTCATTGTTTTGCATTTTTGCACTTAAATGACTGAGATCATCAAACAAAGATTAAGAGGTTTTAACAAATATTAAACTTTGATTGATGATCTCAATCATGTAAGTGTGACAAATATGCAAAACAATAAAAAAAAATGTGAAGGGGGGGGGACTTTTTTTTACCGGTCTGTTGTGAAGATCCGCCAAAAACTGCGCCTGCATTACGCCAGCAAATCGATTTCTTTTGCAGGAGTCTACAGCAACCTTTGTTCCGTGATATGTTTGAATATAAATACAGTGAGGCGGTCCACACACCCTCGAACAATTACATTACGCATACCGTCGTAAATCGACACGCTAATTCAGGTCTTTTTTTATTTTAGTACAGTCTCTGACTTACGAACGAGTTCCATTCCAGAAGGATGTGTGTAAGTCGGATTTGTTCTTAAGTCCGACAAAGTGCATCTTATACACCTTTGACGCGAATTTACAACATAATCCATACCAATCCACTTGACTAAATCCGTCCCCTTTCCCCATCACGTGGCCATCATCAAGGAAATACAGCACATCCCATAATAAAATGTGAAATGTAACAGTGTTATCCCAGATGCCATTTGCTCTCAGAGCTGTTTTTCACTGTATTGGACTGTGACCTCTGAAGATTGAAGGTTGAAGATTTTCCTGAAATTAGGATTAGTCTCCATCAGGACAGGCGTTTTCTATCATTGTGCTCCCGGACAGATTAATTGAAATCCCACACGCACAATATTGTAAAATATAACTATAAATATTGGTATCTGGTGCACTGCAGTGTCTATTTTTTGTACAATACACGCGAGCTACTTCCGTGATTTGTTCGCATCTACGAATGTTCGTATCTGCGGAAATTCGTAAGTCAAATGTTCGTGACGACCTGTACTGTATATTTTGGCGCATACTGTATATACAGTATGTACGCAGCATTAATACATCTAGTAATTTACGCATGGTTTTAATAAAAAAATTTATAGCAATAATCCAAGCACTTGTGTTTGTGTGTCTGCTTCGGCGCACTGCAGTCATGAAGTCCCAATCAAATTCATGCATAATAAAAAACATACAAACAAAAACCTTGTTAAATGACTTGCATTAACGACTTCTTCACATGCACTAAAGGGGTTGTGCCTTACAACAGCAGGTGTGGAGACGCAACACCCGAAAGGAGACGCAATGCACTTAAGGAGTAAAGCGCTTTTTTGCAGCCCTCATATGAGCCATGACGGTGTGAACTTCCAGCAGCATCCCTAACGTGAGCCAGAAACACTGAGCCATCTGTCTGAAACACACACACACACACACACACACGCAAGAAAGAAAACACACATGCGTCCTTACTTATGCACAGACAATTGCACAATCTACAGGGGCATAAACACCCAGATAATATACTGTAGATGTGCACACACACACACACACACACACACACACACACACACACACACACACACACTACACATAAGCAGGGCAGTTTTTAACAGCTACAAATCTGTTAAACGTCCTTCTTAAAGACAACATACTGTATGCACTCTTTAATGCCAAATGGAATGTTAATAGTTGACAGCGTTTAATCGTACACACACACACTCACACACTCACACACTCACACACACACACACACAAACAGCCGCTTGGCTGCTGTGAGTGAACGCTTCGGTTCCCGTGGAGCTCCAAGCATTAAAGATTTATTTGGTGATTTGAAATATTGATTGAGAGAGAAAAGCAGAAGTGGGAATGAGCAGCAGGAGGTTCTCATTGCTCTCACAACACAACGTATAATGTGCCTCGTATCGAGCTCTCATTCACACACACACACACACACACACACACGCTGAATCTAAACACTGATTACCAGAGAAAGTAAAGGGAAGACCAGGACTTGGTTCAATACAAAACGATGGAGTATAATCGAAAGGATAGAAAGAGAGGGAAGAAATTACATTAGAGCACGGTTTTATGTTGCCCTCCTCACGGCTCCGGGTTCGACCTACGGCTCGGGTTACTGCCGATGCCGAGTTTCATGTATTCTCCCTGTGAAGGAGGGGTTCCTCTGGCTTACTGTGTTTCCTTAAACTGGGGGCGGTTTAGAGGAGCGGGCATACGCATATGTTTCATGGCGAGCGGGAGAAAACTGGAGAACCCGTAGAGACGAAAAGAGCAACCGCGCTCGCCATCACCGTGCATTCGTAACTCTTATTATTTGTCCATTACTCAGTGAAGCATGGATTAAGCGCATGCTGTCAGTCGCCTGGTGAGAAAATCAGAACAATTTCTCCGAAGAAGATGAATGTCCAGACGCCAAATGAGAGCAAGGGAAGTGTGAAATTATCAATCTGAATCTTGTTAGGCCAAAAGGCATTATGAGTTCTAATCACTGCCAGGCCTGGCGTTTCATAAGAACAGACCGATTGAAGCCCTCAGCTCTCCCAGAGTGTGTGTGTGTGTGTGTGTGTGTGTGTGTGGACATGGTGATATCGCTGAGATGAGATGAGAGGCTCTGTAATCATCAGCCGGCAAGCCCAGAAAGCGCAGTTCCCAGCGATGGTCTCGGCTCAACGGGAAGAAGAGGACGTTTCCTCCAGACGCAGTCGACTTCTGTGTCTCCAAGCGTCCGACTAAATAAATTTTCACCTCCTACAGCACGACAAGCCTGTTGCTTGCAAAGCTAATGAAGCATGTGACTTCAGTCTAAAAATGTCATTTTTCTTTTGAAACATAGTCTAATACATTTATTTTTATTATTTATATTTATTGAAGTACTACAGATCCCCTAAAGGGACAAAAAAAATGGAAAAAAAATCAGAGGAAGAAGAAAAAGAAGAAGAAGAAAAAAAACAGGATCCGAGTCAAGTTTTGCGAGATCTCGCGAAACATTTTGCGAGATCTCGCAAAACTTAACTCAGTGTTACCAATTTCGTTCAGCAGGCGGCAGTAATGAGAAACTTGATCCATGACCGGGAAGGAGAGTGTTACAGATCCAGTCCAGTTCTTCCTTACATTTTTTTTTTAATCTCCCAAAAATTATCATTTTTTTCCTTCAACAGATTTTTCCCCTCATCCGTGACATTAAGGTACATTAAGTTTATTAAAGTACTGTAGAGCAGACTGCAGTTACAGTGCAGTACTAGACATCCCAGATTGTTCGATCTAAAATATAGAAATACACTAGTATGTAATGTAATGTAATATAATGAAATGCCTCCTACATGGTAGACTTCGAAGCGTTGGAGTGTGAAAGCCTGAGGAAGTCAAAACAAGCTTTTCTGTTTGCAGCGAAAGCAGAAAGGATACAGGATGAGACAAGATGCGAGGGAGAAGATAATCCTTTCGTGGATGTGCCCCATCGATTAGCGGCTTATTTTCGAAAAGACACAGCTAGTAAAATCATCTCTGATTAACATCTGCTGTCGTCTCTGAGGATTAGTGTACACAGAGACTGGTTTCCTTTTTACATTTTTTTCTTTCTTTGTTTTTTTTTTTTTAAAGAGCAGACTTTGCCAATCTTCAGGCCGTGACCGGATCCATGTTGTCTTGTCTATCATTCTGCCGGGATTGTCCGTATGACTCAGAGCTAACAGATGACTAATAGCCCGCGTTTTAGTTTCCACCGGAGTCTTGATGATGTCATGGTCAAACCTTGCCGGACGGACTGACTGACGTTTCATCGAGCGAGTCTGTCTTTCTTAGCCTCGTTTAAACTCATGTTATTGAGCTTTATTCTGATAAGACAAACGAGACCAGAAATAAAACCACGTTTCATTTATCTGTCCCTGGAGGGTATGTCGGTCTGCCCCTCCTTCACTCTATCTGGGTTTATTTGGTCTTCTTGTCTAATTTTAGCAACCAAACCCAAATTGAATGTCTGCATTTTGGATAATTAGAGACGCACAGACGGAAAAATCACACCCGTACAGTATGTAACACAGCTTGTATAGAGTATGTATACCTGTATAGTGCTTCAAATATCTACATCTGTATCTGTAAACCAGATTGTGTATGTGTGGGAGTTTCCATTATTTTAGAAAAGATTTTTCTAAACCATTCACACACCATGAAGTTTCCATTATTTTAGAAAAGATTTTTCTAAAATAATGGAAACTTCATGGTGTGTGAATTCTGACTCGGACACTTCCTCAACCTCAGCTACATCGCTCTGGTTCATTCTCACTCACTCACTCATCGTCTATGCCGCTTAATCCTGTATTCAGGGTCACGCTGGGCCATGGAGCCTATGCCAGGAGACTTAGGGCACGAGGCGGGGTACACCCTAGACAGGGTGCCAGTTCATCACACATACACACACTCGCACACTCATTCACACACTTCCCAATTTGGGAACACCAATTAACCTAACTAACGTGTCTTTGGACTGTGGGAGGAAACCGGAGTACCTGGAGGAAATCCACCAAGCACGGGGAGAACATGCAAACTCCATGCACACAGAGACGGGAATCGAGCCTGGCCAGGAGTCGAACCGGGACCCTGGAGGTGCAAGCCGACAGTGCTAACCAGCACATCACCGTGCCGCCATGGGTCATTCCCTATGCCTCTTATCCTGGACAGGGTCGCAGGAGGCCTAGAGCCTTTTACCAGGGGACTCGGGGCAATAGGTAAGGCACATCCTGCGGAGGGTGCCCAACTATTTCATGGCACACAAACATGCAAATGCTCACACATTCTCTCAGACACTACGGGCAATTTGGAAACGCCAATTAGACAAATCTGCATATCTTTGGACTGTGGGAGGAAACCGGAGTACCCGGAGGAAACCCATCAAGAACAGGTAGAACATGCAAACTCCATGCACACAAACCTGACACGGGAATCAAATTCGGTTTCAAACAAATCCAATACAAAGTCCAAAGTGTTCATTTGATATAATGAAAAATCAGACCATGCTTTTTACTGTACATATGTTTTTTAAAGAAACACCTCGAGAACGTTTGAAAGATATTTGGAGAGAAAGAATTCAGCGTTGTCTGGAATTTAATGCCCTGCCCAAAAACTGAACTTAAGCCATCAAGCTGCTGTCTGCACTTTCTCTGTTACTGTAATAATCACCTGGCCACAGTGAGATGGACACTTCAGGCTGTAGTGAGGCTCAATATGTGTTTTCAAATAAATGTACCTGTCTCCAATCCTAATAAGAAACCTTTCCTGCCCCTAAGCTCTTCAGACTGGTCACACCTTATTCATCCATCCATCCATCTAGTGTCTATAGCATTAATACTGTGTAGGGTCGCAGGTGGCGCAGAGCCCATCCCAGGAAACCAAAAACGACAAGCTGGGGGACACCCTGGATGAGCACATCGAAGAGCACAAGCACGCAAGTAATCATACACTAAGGGTAAATTGGACTCAGATGTCTTTGGAGGAAACCGAAGTACCTGGAGGAAACCCATAGGAACAGTAAGAACATGCAAACTCAATGCCAGAGATGATATTCAAACCCACAACCCTGGAGGTGCGAGGCAAAAACGCTAACCACTACACCACCATGCTGCCGCGCACGCCATCGATAGCTTTAAATATCTGATCAAACAACTAAAAATATCTTTTCATCACTTTTTCATCTTTTGAAAATTCACAAAACAATGTTGACATCCTCAATTATTTCTACCCGAATAACATCACCACATCCTGCAATACAGCTCCGTTCATGAATGCCTCGACACCCTCTCACCGGAGTGTATGAATGCATCAGAACTATCCCGACCCCATCCACACATGGCTTAACACCATCATCATTATTATCATCATCACCTTGCGATTCTCCAACCTCATCAATCAGCCCATTATCATCTACCCCATCACTAATTGCTCCATCACCATCCATACGCTGTCCCCAAATACCCCAATACCGTCCCGGTCCCATACCCCAACAACATTGCCAAATATTCTCAGATATCACAATGCCATCACCACTGATCACTAAATCCACCAACACCGATGCCTCAACATCATCCTCATGCCATCCCCAAGTCCTGTGTCACATTTCAGTGCCTTATCGTCTCCTGTAGTCTAGAGTCACATTGACACAATCGATCAAGCCTCCTAGGGATTAGCTACCAAATTCATCTGGAGCCGATAAAGTATTGGAATGGTCTTAAGGATGACAACAAAAATTCTCCCAAGGCGGAATGATACAAGGAGCAAAGTGCTAAACCCAGCCAGAAGAAAGTTGTCAGTGACGCTTTAGTGGTTAAAGCATTAGGCTACAGAGTTCAAATCCCGGAAGCGCATCACTGCTGGATCGTTGAGCAAGACTCTAAAACATTTTTTTTCTGTTTCTGTGAGTAAAATTGTCATCCATGAATCACTCATGGTCTATACATCATTATCCTGTATACAGAGTCGCAGGGGGCCTAGAGTCTATCCCAGGAGACTCCCGCACAAGGCAGGAATCACTCATTCACACACTACAGGCAATTCTGGAACGGAAATTGGCGTAATTTGCATGTCTTTGGACTGTGGGAGGAAACCAGAGGACCCGGAGGAAACCCAACAAGCACAGGGAGAACATCCAAACTCCCAGCACACAGACTCGAAGCAGAAATTGAACTCAGACTCTGGAGGTGCAAGGCGACGGTGCTATAACCACTCTAAACCACCAGAATTACATTTTTAAACTTCTTTAATGGAATAATGTTAAAATGACAGATTGCTATTTATACTGTAGATAAGGTAGATTATGGATAACCTCCCATTTGAACAAATGTGTAGTATTTCATTCATCCTGTCCACATTTACAACAGCGCCTTCATCCACCATTTTATCATCGCTTTAAATTACATCATGTCACATTGCAATGCATTCTGGAAAAAAAAAAAAGCAGTGCTGCCGAAGTCTACAGTCATGTTGACTCAATCAATTGAACCTCTAAGGGGTTATCTAACAAACTTCACTTGAGCTGACAAAGTATTGGAACGGCCTTTAAGATGGCGACAGGCGTTCCCTTAAGGGAAAATCGACTGAATGTGATAAAAGCTGTTCTGAAGCACGGCCAGTATTGAGTTTGTCCAGGTATTATGCTACAAAACTAGAAATCACCATAATACACAAAATAATATACATTTGGCCTGGATCTGCATTCATCTTATGGGAAGTTCTTTCATTCTTGGCTGAATAAATAATTCCCATGGTTTAATTGAAAAACAATGCAATATTTAATATCACTTGTACTAATAAAAATATTTTAATTATGTAACAAACAGAAAAGCAAATACAAAATGAAGATCCAAAACAAATAAAGTTCAACTTAAATCTGAATCAATTAAAATGATATCAATATAACATTAAATCAGCAAAAATAAGCAAACCAACCGAACAAATAAAGACACAGATGAAGAATTAATGTAATAAAATCAATCAATTAATCAATCAATTAATCAACTAATCCATGAATAAAGAAAGCAAATGCATATGAAAATACATTAATAAAACAATTAACCAACCAAACAAACCTCCCCCACAAAATTACAAAAGGAATCAATTAAAGAAACAAACAAACAGACAAACAAGCACACAAACAATTAATAACAATCAACCACACAAAATTCAAAATATATCATTAAATAACAAAGTAAATAACAACCAAACAAACGAATTCATGCAAAAATACAAAGTGACCTTGAAAATGAAATTGAAGGACCCGACACCAGTCAAAATGTTCTGTCTGTCTGTCTGTCTGTCTGTCTGTCTGTCTGTCTTGTCACATCATCACGCAAAACTGTACTGTAAATAACTTACTGTATATCTGCCTGAAGTTTAACCTGCACCATAATTGAAATCAAAATGTTGAGTAAAACCGATGTCATGAACAGTAATGTGGCAGATTCAATAGTCAAATTTGGTTGATTCTGCTTTCACAACATATAAACAAATCCAATATAAAATCCAAAGTGTACATTTCATATATTAAACATGATTTATTAAAAATGAGCCTATTCTTTTTTTGGGGGAGGAATTTTTCCCAGATTCTCTCCTTAATTTTAGTCGTGTCCAATTCCTCCCCGTCACCAGGGGGCTCCACATTAAGGCTGCTACTACCACTCAGAGCGGGAGGATCGAAGACTATCACATGTTTCCTCCGAACCACGTGACGCCAGTTGACAGCATCTTTTTGAACCGCTCGCTCACGCACTGTTAGGGGCGGCGTAACACACTCGGAGGACGGCGCTATCCGCTCCTTCCGCTTGCGTGAGCTCACAGACGCTCCTGATTGGCTGTAGAGCCGTGATTAATGTGGGAGCACTAAATACCTCTCATCCCTCCCCTCTGAGAGAGCTCGGCCAATCAGCTCTCTCTAGACCTCCGGCTGCGAGAGGTTACAGCATCACCCGGGAATCGAACTTGAATCGAGATATTTGGAGAGAAAGAATTCAGCGTTGTCTGGAATTTAATGTCCTGCCCAAAAACTGAACTTCCAGCCATCGAGCTACTGTCTGGACTTTCTTGGTTAATGTAATAATCACACTGATGGACACTTCAGGCTTTAGTGAGGCTCAGTATGTGCTTTTAAATAAAAATAACCGTCAATGACAGATACTAACACTTTTTCAGTTGAATTAGTAAATTCACAACTCATTTAATTAATAAACCACCAAATAAACAAATACATAAGTACATAAGCAAACAAACAAACAAAAAAACAAAAATAATAAATCTATTAAATCCAATCTAATGAATCCAACCAGACAAAGAGACAGACAGACAGAGAGACAGACATGCATAAATAAATGCTAATAAAACCCAGCATCCAGAGCATTCGTCTTGCGGTCGAACCTGAGGTTCTCTTCCTTAGCAGGTGGCTCGGACTCCGACTCTGTTGCCGAAAGTTTCTCCCTGAGCACATGCAACTTTAATGCTCTGACACCCTGTAAAGTTCATCCCTTTAAAAATATAACCTGTATCGACATCGCCTGGAACGCAGGGTTATAGACCTTTATACGACACACAGCACAGATTTACGCCTTTCTAATATCACTTTCTATCACAATAAACACAACTGCTGCTTGCATGCTGTGTGATGCTTTTTAATACAGGAAGGACTGCAGCTCAAATCCTTTTAGCTTTCCTCCACTAAAATGATTTGCGGCTTTTTGAATTTATTAGGTCAGTAGAAGTGACTTTTATTTTTCCATAAACACGCAACAAGCCTGGTGAAAGGAACTTGGATGCTCGGATTGGATATGTCAGTGTAATCATGCATTAATAATTCCTGCATTTTTTTCCCCCCTTTCTTAAAGGAGCGAACAAACTTTATACGACATGAGCGTATTAAAATTGTATGTGCTTGGGGAAGAGACCACATCACAACTGGAGCCACTGGCTATATGTGTATATTGCACATTTGAATTCCAGCCGAAGTGTCTCCAGAGGGGTTTGGGTTCGATCCGAGGGTGTGAATCAGGCACGTTGATCTAGCATTGGCTCCAGGCCCTGGTCGTTCCTCTGTGACCGTGAGTTGCTCTGAGGTACCTGAAATCTATAGTAACAGAGTTTGTGTTCTTAACTGAGCGCAACAGACAAATGTTCTCATTATAATGCCACACTTAGCCAGAGGACTGCCGGCACATATGACATTTTTTTTTTTTTCAGATCTAGAGAAGAGTTTATAGAAAGACCTTACAGCTATTTCTTGTTTCTGAGATCTCGAAAGGTCACACGCATAAGGATTTTTCTTATGATGTTTAAGAGACTTTGCAGTTATTCATGTTCAGTCAAACATAAAACGTACTAATGAATCTCATTTTTCAGCGACAGGATAATTAGTGTTAATTAGTTCCTGTCTGCTTTTTAAAGTATATGTACATTCCTTGATACTTTCTACTATGTGACCAAATGTATTCGGACACTTAACCATCACAATCCAGAAATCACTGGCTGTGTTCGAGTGTTCGAGTTCCTCTAAAAGGTGTGCGGTGCGGTTGAGCTCAGTCATGGATACTATTGTTATGGTTTGGGATGGAGTGTCTTGTGGTTGATTGGTACTGTAACTTGACAAGTTTCATATTTTCTTTCCTTAATAACTTTAAAAGTGGCGGCACAGAGGTGTAGTGGTAAACCTCCAGGGTCGAGGGTTCGATTCCCACCTCGCGTCTGTGTGTGTGTGTGTAGATTGCATGTTTTCCCCATGCCTGGTGGATTTCCTCCAGATACTCTGGTTTCTTCCCACAATCCAAAGACATGCTGACTAGGCTAATTGACATTCCCAATATGTTCCCATAGTGTTTGTGAATTGGCACGCTGGTCAGGGTTGATGATGATTAAATGATTTTGTATGTCTGCAAATGCAAAATGTACAAAATGGTCATTCATTCATTCATTCATTCATTCATTCATCCATCTTCTATACTGCTTTATTCTGTGTCCAGGAGACTTACTGTAGGAGGGGCATTGCAGACTTACACTGTGTGTAGAAGCAATTTGGGAACGTCACTTAGCCTAATCTGCATGTCTTTGGACTTTAGGGGGAAACCAGAGTACCCGGAGGAAACACACCAAGCACAGGGAGAACATGCGAACTCGATGAACACAGACCCGAGATGGGAATCGACCCGCGAGCCTGGAGTTGAGAGGCCACTGTGCTGCTCAAAATGATCTTTCGACAGAAAAACTGAAAAACTGTTGGACAACCAAAGAGCCATAAAAGAAATACACTGCTTCAAGAGATGCCTTAATAGTTCATTCCATCCATGACCAGTGGCGACCACTGTATTTTATTCCCATTTTGTACAATCGTGGAAGGACCTCCGGTCAACATTAACATGCGACGCCAGTTAACCTAATCTCTAGTCTTTGGACTGTGGGTGGAAACCAAAGTACCTGAAGGAGCACAGGGAGAACATGCAAACTCCATGCACACAGACCCGATGCGGGAATCGAACCCAGGACCTGGTGGCGCATGGCAACAGTGCTAACTACTAAACCGCCACTTAATAGTCCATCACACCACCGCATTGTTAAATACTTTCCTGTAAGCTAAGCGCACACCCTCAAAATGTTTCATCCACTATACAGTAAGGTCAAAATGATTTGGCAAAATTTTAACCTGAATGAAACTGTATCCGAATATATGGACTTTAATATGGACTCTGTGCCCCTTTTACAGCCATAACAGCTTCCACTCTTCTTGGAAGGCTGTACACAAGATGACGTAGTGTTTCTGTGGGAATTTATTCTGGTGAGAGTTGTTAACTGTTGACACTAAGTTGAAAGCATTAGCATCGTCCAAGATGTCCTGGTGTACAACGCTGAGGCATTAAGATCCTGCCTTCACTGGACCTGATTGATTGAAACACCAGAATTCAATCATTTAAAGGGTTTCCTCAAGCAAAGTATGTCCATATTAGTGTAGTTTACAAAACTATAGTGTGCGTTTAAGTGTTTACGCGCGCGCGCTCTCTCTCTCGCGCGCTCTTTCTTTCTCTCACGTGCTTTGACTCATGCACGAGCGCACACGCTCGCGCGTTATCGCGCGCCTCAGTTTAAGAGCGCGCAGCATAGGCGGCACAGGATTATTCCTCTCTCTCTCTCTCTCTCTCTCAGAGAGATTTCCGTAGTGCTCAGCTCACCGTCAGTATTTTACATCTGATCATCGGAGTGCTCTCCATCTCCAAATGATCCCCAGTGAACTCCTCTCATCATCATCACCATCATCATCATCATCATCATCAGGAGCGCAGCAGCGGGAATGAATCTCTGTTTAAATTTGAGCGAACGCTCTTATGGCAGGACGGGAGCAGAAGTTTCTCAGTGACTGAATTCGTGCACGAGTTTGAGCAGTTCGCACTCTGAGCTCGTGCATGGATCCTGGATTGGGTTCACAGCGCTCATGGGAGACAAAGGTAAGAAAATCAGACCGCGCACCAGATTACGCGCACCAGATTACGCGCACTGACACGGAGCCTCTGTTTGCGTGTGCATTAAAAAACAAACAAACAAACAAACAAACAACAACAAATTTATAAAGTATATGATTTATGCTGTTGACACACATGAATGGAAAGTTTGCTCGAACTGTGCAAGCATCTTGAACCCATATCCAGTTCCATTAAAGTGCATTGTACAGTATATAATCTACAGTAGTATTATTAGTTTGTAGACCCACATGAGAACAATTGTCCATATATTCATATACAGTATGCATGCCACCTTGCCCCTCCGGGGTCCAGGGTTCGATTCGGGGTATTGTGTGCATGTTCACCTCGTGCTTGCTGGTTTTCCTCTGGGTATTCCGGTTTCATCCCACAGTCATGCAAAGATTAGGCTAATTGGCGTCCCTAGTGTGAGTGTGAGTATCTGTGTCCTGCGATGGATTGGATTGTACCCCATGTCTTCAACCAGGGAAGAAGTTTGAGGATATGAAGTTGGGAGAAAATGTCATGAGAGGATACATAATCTACTGTAGCATCAGTGTATTTACTATGTAGGCTTATGACGACATAAAAAGTCATTGTGCATATATAGTATATGTCTGCATGAGGTGGCACGGTGGCGTAATGATCAGCGCTGATGACTCGCACCTCCAGGGCCGTGGGTTCGATTCGCACTTCAGGGTCTGTGTGTGGCGTTTGCATGTTCTCGCCGTGCTTGGTGGGTTTTCTTCCATGATCATCCAAAGACATGCCGATCAGGTGAAGTTAATTGGCGTTCACAAATTGATCGTAGTGTGCGATTGAGCATGTGTGTGTGTGCCGTCTGCGATGGATTAGCACCTGATCCAGGGTGTACCCTAAATGCCTTGAGCCCCAAGTCTTATGGCGTAGGCTTCTGTCCCCCCTGATGAGTGAGAGAGTGAGTGAGTGTCTGCATACACATATGATATTGCAAACAGGTCCAAACTATGCAGTGACATTATTGCAATGAGGTATATTTCGTATCTAGTCGTTTTTTTTTTTTGTTTGTATCTTGTGTATATTAAAGTGTGCATTTGTAGAATAAAGCTTTAAAAAATACAGTACGTCAGTGCTCCAATGATGTACCTTTAAATAATGCTTATAGGGACACTGTATATTCTCATATACTGTATATTCCCATTTATAGCTGAAATAAAAGTAGGTGCTGTGCAAGCAGAAAACAAAGGCAGAATGAAACATGAATAAATGGTGCTGTAATTCCCTTGTTCCATAGAAGTGCATTATTTCCTACAGTCTGGTGTGGTAAATTATTTGTAGTATTATTATTATTATTATTATCGTAATAGCTCATTAATTAACCTCCACACTCATATTGAACTGTGTGATCCTCCAGCGTGTATTTCCAAACTGCAAGCTGTGTCACAGCCAACTTGCGATATACAGTATATTTTGCCCATATGGCGCATCCCCTTTTACATCCTGTGAGTAATTACGCAGAGCGAGATGAAACACGGCGAATTTAACACCCACCATGCTGCCTGAATCCATCCAGTTCTAAACTAGCACCTGATCTGCTGAATTCTTACACGCGCGCGACACTGTTAAGGGTTAATCCGACAACCGCGCTCATAGTCATGACATGATGTAGAGTGATGTTTCTTTTCTTTTTTCTTTTCTTTTTTTTTTTTTTTTGAAATGCAGAGCTTGAAAAAGGAGAAAGAAAGCCGAGCACACAGTAACTCGTGAGGGATGTGTATTTGGTGATGAACAGCTTTCTCTAATCCATAGAAGCCACAGGAGTGTGCATGCACGCTTCGCTTCGCTTGATTTCTCCTCTTCCTTTCTTTCTTCCTTCTTTCCTTGTGTTGATGCTCCTACGGTGGGGTTTTCTGCATGCACACTGTGTAATTCATAATTCATAATTCATGCGACTTATTTATTAGCACGCTGTAATATTAAAGAGCGCGTGGTTCGACAAGCATTTCGCTCATGTCAAAGTATTTTACCGTGTCCTATTTCCAGATCAACTGATACGATGCGAAATCAGCAACAGCCGTCAACATTCGTACTGTATGAACGCACCACCGCAAGTCACCACGGTTTAGTGTTGTAAGTAGGATGTGAGTGCTGTGCGTGCGCGTGCGTGTGTGTGTGCGCGTGCGTGTGCGTGTGTGTGTGTGTGTGTTTGATGATGATATTGATACACTGTTCTCACATGGCACGCAGGGTAATGTCAGGGTAAATACTGTGCATATTACCTTGCTGTATACAGTAAGCATTGCAATAGTGATTCAAAAAAAGATCAATTTTACTTTTTATTTTAGCATACATGCTTTTTTATTACACATCAGTGTTAGTGAATTCTCTGTTATTTTTAGATTAGATTAGATTAGATTCAACTTTATTGGCACTGCATGTGTATGGTACAAGGCAAACCAGCACGTTTGTCGCAGTGCAAAAAAAAAATAAATAAATAAAAAATTCGCATATTTAAACAGTACACAGAGAAGGAGTTCTGTACGAGTGCAAATCATTACAAATGATTATCCATAGATGCAATAAATGCAATAAAAGATATATAAAGGTATACCATAGGTTATGATAGGCTGGTTTGAGAAGGTTATACAGTGCAATGCATATGTGCGGTTTGTTATGGAGAGCGCAATGAAGTAATGAAGTTATATAACATGTGATCCTGAGTATTTATAGTTTATATAAAGTAGTGCGTTATGAGCAGGGCAATCCTATTTACAGTATCTATATAAGTAATATGTTTAGGAGCAGTGCATAACGTGAGAATTTACAGTGTTTTATCATCACTTTTAGATGTTTATTCAATATTAATAGTTGAATTATAATAATAACAATAATTAAGTCTATAGTAAAAGTAAAGTATAAAATGTTGTGGGAATATCATCATGACGCAGTGCTTTGCCGCCTTCATTTTCCGTAACATGACAAGGTGGATTTTTATAGAAAAAAAAAAACATTCGAAGCATATGAGGGCTTATCTGCTATAACATACTGTAAGTGATAATCTGTTCCTTGCTTTGTTATTCAACAGCCGTTCAGTGTAACTACGTATACTCCAATAAGCAGTAATACAAGGCGCAGTTCTTTTCATAAGCTCCGCCGTTAGAGCTGGTTCATAAAGTCTTGTTCTGGGTTTCGGGGGCAGAATGATCCGAGCGTAATGAAAGAGACGTCTATAATGACGGTGAACTCGGAGCAGCGACGGAACGCAGGGGTTTTAATCTCCGTGTCCAAATCAGAGCAGAGTGAAAGATGTGAAACATCAACAAGTGAACATGATCCCTGATCAGATGTACAGTAAACGCTTGAATAATGTGGTTTTGTTGAAAGACAGAAAGACCCTCTGTCCCCGTGAATCACTTTCTTTTACTCAGTGTTGTATTTCAGGATTGTATAAAAATAGCCAGCCTTGTTGTTTTCTTTAAAGATCATATGAACTCATTTTTACTTGTCACAGCATCTAGAAAAACCTTACGATCATAAATGAATCCAAATATAAAAATAAATTAAATAAAGATATATTTACAGCATTTGGCAGACGCCTTATAAAAATATTTATTTTTAAATTGATTAGATTAGATTTTTCTCTCTAATGTAGTCGTATCCACAGACGCCCATGATTGGCTGTAGAGCCGTGATTGACGTGAGAGCGCAAAGTGTCTCCCGCCCAGTCGCTGAGAGAGCTCAGCCAATCCGCTCTCTCTAGGCCCCTGGCTGCGGGAGGCTACAGTACAGCGTCACCCGGGAATCGAACGCGACTTATCTTATCTCATTACACATCTGAGAAGTTGGAGGTTAAGGGCCTTGCTCAGGGGCCCGGCAGCTTGTAGACTTCACACCATTCTGTCATGTTACCATAACAGCATAATTCATCATGTTTCATTCCTTACCAGACTTTAGCAGGTCACTCTGGATAAGAGCGTCTGTCAGATACCTAAATGTAAATGTAAATGTTGTTATTTATAATGCATCTTTGGGATTTCTTTCTTCCTTTGCCATGTTTCTCCTTTGGCATTAATTATTAAAGCCTGGTATTTCACTGATGTATTACTGCATTTCAATTCAGTAATTCTGCTTATGCGTATTCAGTAGTTTCTGCTTATGCTTTCTAAAAAGAGACAGACAACACCATTAGGATAATGTAAAAATTATAATAATCACTGGGCTGTGTAAGTCTCAGCACTCGATACATGAGGGGGCAAAAAAAAAAGAAGCAAAACACTGAGTCTGAGTTGATAGGAAGGTCCCCGAGGACTCGTTCCCTGTTAGCCGGAACCACAAATAGGCTTCAGGATCTTTTTTACACGCATTACTTCATGACGTTAAACTAACCTCTCGCTGCTCAGGCTTCGCACTAAATTGCTTTGATTAGAAATAGGACAGGACTTAAGTAGAGCAATTTCCCCTTTTTGCATTCGTAAAAGTCTGTCACAAAAAGTGTCTAAGAGCATTTAATCCCTAATGACGTATGTATGGAAAGCCAAACAGAGTGTACCCATCAACATCCTGTCCACAGAGGCACACAGTATGTCCAGAAAGGTGCTCACAAGACATCCACGCCTGGAGTGTGTATAGCTGAGTCTATTAGTACACTCGCGTCTCATGCAAAATTCATGGAACTTTAATGAGCGGCAGCGATTACTGTACGTTATGCAACGTTTCATAAGAATAACGTAATAAAAAAATACTTTAAGCTCGACCCTTTTCCTCTATCCTAACCATAAGACTCATGCGTTCTACATGTCACACGCTTCAAAGTCTGTTTTCTCGGGAAATGTTCACAGGTTTTACCCGTGCACATGTTCCAGAAATACCGAACGTGATAAATTATTCACGATCCAAACTGCTGGAAACATCATGTAATTACTGGGACTTAAAAGTCTACATAGCCTATACGTTCATAGGATCTTCTTTAGGATCTGAATGAGTTTGCTAATTGCTCAGTAATTGCTCAGATATCAGTCACAGTAAATGATATATAGTATCATATATTTAGTATATATGGATATAGTCCCCAACTTACGGACATTCGAGTCACGTTAATTCACGATGATAGAAAATGGCTGTCCTGTTAAGCTGTCCTAATGGTGAATAATCAACAACACAGAATGTACAGTCCAATACAGTGAAGAACAGCTCGGCGACAAAATGCCCGTCTGGGATTCCCCTCGCGATTTAAAGGCGCCGAGACGACACTTTTACATTTGGCGTGTGAGAGGCAGTATCGGGAAAGGGGACACGTTTAGTCAAGTGACTTGGTATGTTTTACACTGTATATTTGTGTAAAGGCCATACAAGACTCACTTTGTCTGACTTAAGAACAAATCCGACTTACGTACGTGCTCCTGGAACAAAACTTGTTCGTAGGTCGAGGACTACCTGTATAAGACATTAAATACTTACAGGACAAAAAGTAACAAGTTGGTGTGATGCTGCAGAATGCAAAGTGGTGTTGGGGCTGATGATTTTCTTTATTTATTAAAGAACAAAAAGTTGTACTTTTTTATCCATTATAAAAGGATAAAGGTATATTTGGGCAATAATTCACATTTGGAATATTTTAACGTGTTTTTGCGATGCGAATTATAAAATCTACAATTTCATATTTAAATATATTTATCTAGGTTAACAGCAAATAATGGTGTATATGATCACAAATACTTTAGTTATTGACATAAACTAATATGCATGTGTTACCTTTTGCGATTTAATAATTGTGCAGGTCCATGTTGCAATTAAAAGTTTTGTGTTTAATCAACTTACTTTTCTTAAAAAACAACTCTTTTCGCCCCCTCTTGTCACATTACCAAGAAACCACAAAGTCCACAAAGACCTACCCATGTCTGAAATATTCGCCTTAAATGTCATAAAATGCGCCGGAGAAAATACTCCTTCCAAAAATGCTTCCTAAATATCTCCTTACAAAAACAATCTTATATCAACAAACACGTCTATTTAAATGCCAATGTTTATGTGATGTGTCTCCGTTACAAATGTACTTTAAGTTAAGCAAGTTGGGTTTTATAGAAGAAACCAGGAAACTCCCCCATTCATGGAAAACATCACTAATGGACTCATTTCCTAATCTGATCACATGGAATGGCTGCCAAGAAAAGCTCATGTGTACGTTTTTAGTACAGAAAGATCGTGTATTTTGATATTTGGATCGATCAATATTTTCTGACCAATCAGAATCCAGCACTGATTCAATGACATGGTACCAAAATGTTAAATAAATAAACCTTACTTTACATTTCTTACTTTAGAATGCTTTAGAATAATATTCAATATTTATATAAAATGCTAAATATTAAAACATAATATTACAACTTTATAATAAAATTTTATAATAAAATAAATATAAAAATAATACACATATTAATATCTTAAATATTAAAACAAAGCATGTATAAGGTATGCATGAACATATAAACAATGCTATAACATATAAATCACTAAAGTAATTAAAGATACAGTAGATAATGTGGCAGTGGTGGCTCTGGTGGTTGAGGCTCCGGGGTTGCTGACTGGAGGTTGGCTGCTTTTAGAAACCGCACTTGGGGTCCTTAATCCTATGCCCATACATAATAGTGTATAGTCTATCAATTTGTGCTAATCTTTTGAAAAATGCTGCATAAGAGTGGGGTAAATGTGAAGGGTAGCATATTCTGATGGACAAATATCCCTATCAAATAATGCTCCCAGTATGTAATCAGTAAAGTGAATGAAACAATTCCCAAACTTGTTGGTCTTTGCATGTGGAAAACTCCTAAGAAGCAAAAACAAAGTGGATAAGTAGCATGGATTGGCAGAACGCCAGCGTGAACCCTGTGCCAATAACTTGCGGATCGAATGAACCGATGTGGCGACCCTGAGAAAGAGACAAATAAATAAATAAATAAATAAATAATAATTTAAAATCCTATAGATAACATCACTATTTAGAAACCTCCAGACCTTCACTTGTACCTCTTTGCATGTCTCGTACAGTCAGAGCTTTGTTTAATTTACAGGTTGTACAGTGCCAGCTGGAAGAAGCTCAGAACCGAAACTAGTGCAAACGTACAAACAGATGCAATGCACATAAAACCTCAGTTAAAAAAGCGCTGAATGTCTGCTGATAATGCATCTTTTATTCCTTTCCTTTTTTTGCTATCTACTGTCTCTGGGAAAAAAAAAAAGTCCATATACAACACAACATGATTTATATAAACAGGGAAATCTTTCCGTTAAATCTAGATGTGTCCTAAAGATTTGCTGGAAGATTATAACTAAGGAACCCAGCGATCTCTACCTATGTTCTGAAAAAGCGAAATGCACAACTACGATTCCTCATCGCCAGTGTGTTTATTCAGGGCCTGGTGTTTTTTAAAATTCCCTTTTCAGGGCTGTCGATGTGAAGCTATTTTAGAAACCGCATGCTGCATTTGACACACTGTGAACCTTTTGTTGATTGTAGAAGGAGGAGGATGGATGAAGCTTCAAAAGCGCCGGCCACATTTCTGAAGCAGCTACTGAGCAGAATGTCATATAATCCTGAATTAATGCATCGTCTTGGAAAAGAACCATCGATTCGTAGTGTGTGAGCCGCGCGCAGGTTGGTTTTTATAAATTTCAGAGTCTATTAACTGTGAGGTCCTCGAAGGCCTCGTTCCCGATCCGTTTTGTTCTCACAGCTGCTGATTACATCAGGTGTGTTGTGAGCTGCTATAGATCAAATCCTTGACGGGTCACTTTTCTTTATTTTATACTTTCTTATATAGCACTTATATATAATTGAAAGTGCTATCTATTATTTATTTATATAAAAACGTCAAGAAAGTATGAAATAGAACAAATACAGGTGTGTGTGAATTGAAAGTAAACAATCCTTGGAATAAATTCTGAACTGGAACTGAACATGGTTCTTAGGGAAAAACAAAATATGTATAATACTGTATATGTCTATTTCTCCAATTTGCGTGAGGTCATGTCACATTGCCCCCTGTGTCCTCAATCAAGTTGAGATCTGGTGAGTGCAAAGCTCGTAACATCCTCATCAAAGCATGTGGGCGGAGTCATCCTGGAAGAGATCACATCAGGATAAAAATGTTGCATCACAGGATAAAGGCGATCAGTCAGAAGTGCTCCGTGTTGAATCGCAGATGCTGCTCACCAAGGTGACGGGTGGATAGAAAAACAAGCCGGAAAAAGAAACAAACGCCTCCTACAGTAAGACAGAGACACATCCGTTCCTTTTCATTTGTCCCAAACGACTCACATGTGACGCAGAATCCAGTCCAACCTTCGAAGATAAACCAACACCAATAGTTAAGATCAGCATGTTTAATAAAAAGGATTCTACACAAATAATAATTGCTCGACTTGGACTTTTTTATATATTTTTAACATTTAACTCTTGGCGCCTGGAAAACAAGTGACGCAATGCCTTTATGTGCATTTTGAAACATGATTGGGTTATACAGTACATCTTATGATGTAATAACACATTCAACACTAAGATTTTTCAAGCTCTTTTGCTCTTCTTACGAAGTTTGTTTGTACACTATATTCACAATTCCATGAAAAAAACAACAACAACAAAATGACATTATCGTTTTCTTTTATTATCCATGAGGATTAGTGTCTAATAATTTAGATATTTCACATATTTACTCACTCACTCATCGCGGGGGGCCTGGAGCCTATCCCAGGGGACTTAGGGCACAAGGCGGGGTACCCCCATGACAGGGTGCCAATCCATCACAGAGCACATATACACACACTATGGCCAATTTTGGGAACGCCAATTAACCTAACCTACATGTTTTTCGACCGTGGGAGGAAACCGGAGTACCCGGAGGAAACCCACCAAGCGCAGTGAGAACACGCAAACTCCATGCACACAGAGACGGGAATCAAACACGGACCCTGGAGGTGCAAGGCGACTGTGCTAACCACTATGTGCCATATTTCACATATTAAAAATAATGTATTTTATATTGGTCCAATGCCGCTCAACGCACGGCACATTTTTTTAAACACGTATTTTGAACAGTAAATTTGTTGACATTTTTAAACAGTAATTTGATTTGTGCATGTGATTTCTGTCATGAACGGAATCGAGGCAGGAAACTACAGGCTAACGCTAACAGCTAATCGGCTAATGCTAATGCTTGCTAATGTGTACAAAAACGACAGCGGTGCTGAGAACAGGAGAAAATCACAGAGTACAATTGACATCATATGACTGACAGGTGGGCTGCAGTGGATACTTGGAAATGGAGTCTGGAAGTAAATGTCAACATAAAAGTAAAAATGGTGGAAACAGGTAAATTCTGCAAATGTAATGGCTGGCATTCGGTTGTATTCATTTGTACACGGTTGCTGTTTCCTTAATGACTTCCAGGTGTAGTAAATCACACTGCACCCTTTTGCACTTGCACATAGAATCGTCCTCATTTACATATTCATTAAGGCCAGCATGCAAAAAAAAAGAAAAAAAGCACTCCGGTGAAATCCACAATTCCCTTTAGACAGTTTTTTTCCTCAAGTTTTATTGCGTGTGCACTTGTTCTTACACATACTGTCCTACACACTCTCACTCACTCATCGTCTGTACTGCTTTATCCTGTACACAGGGTTATGGGGGGCCTGGAGCCTAGGGCACGAGGTGGGTTACACCCTGGACGAGGGTGCCAATACATCACAGGGCATATACAGTGTACACACATATATATATATATATCCATCACTCCATCAATCCATCCATCCAGGAACCTCTGTAGTCCAACTTGTGGCTGTTGTGATAATTGTATTTATTCCCATTTTGTACGACCATGGTAGGACCTTCGGTCAACGTTCACACACTACGGGCAATTTGGGAATCTGCATGTCTTTGGACTGTGGGAGGAAACTCACCAAGCATGGGGAGAACATGTAAACTCCGTGCACACCTGATGTGGGAATCAAACCCAAGACCTGGAGGTGCAAGGTGACAGTGATAACCACTACGCCACCACCATATGACTGATGGTGAAAAAGTGAGATATATATCTCACTTTCTCTGTCTACTACTGAGTAGGTCCCCCTTTTGGTATGTCCTGACCACTGTAGCCTGGGAACATCCCACACGATCTGCAGTTTCGGAGTTACTCTGACCCAGTCGTCTAGCCACCACAATTTGGCTTTTGTCAAACTCGCTCGAATCCTTACGCTTGTCCATTTTTTCTGCGTCCAACACGTCAACGTCAGAAACAAAAAGTTTCAATTGCTCGCTGCCTAATATATCCCACCCACTTCCAGGCGCCAATGTGCCGAGATATTGAAAATGTAGCTACTGTGAGAAGGGCCAAAGTGTGATGTCTAGACGACTGGATCAGAGCAACTCCAAAACTGCAGCTCTTTTAGGATGTTTCCGGTCAGGACATACCAAAGGTGATCCAAGGCCATGACAGGGTCATGGGTGGCCAAGGTTTTACTGATGTACACCTTGGGGAGTGAAGGCTGGCCCGTGTAGTTCGATGCAATAGAAGAGCTTTTGTGAATCAAATTAAGGAAAATGTTCATGCTGGTTCCAACAGCAAAGGTGTCAGAACACACATCAATCAATCAATGAATATTAGGCAGGTGGTCATAATGTAATGGCTGATCAGTGTATACCTGTATATATCTAGCTATAGATAGATACAGTATATAAAAAGTTTCTGCATCGATTGTTTTCCCAAGTTCTATTGAGCAGAGATATACAGTATGTACTATATATATATATATATATATATATATATATATATAGCACATACAAAGAAAAACCGAAGGCGAGTGAAGAGCAGGAAGCTGACTCAAACCGAGCCATAGACGAGCCTGAGCTGGTAACTAAGTTTCCGCATCGATCGTTTTTCCCTACAGTCCTGAAAAGCTTTAGGTAATTGCATTTATTAATGGAACAGGAGAAAAGTTTTGATGGATGAGTCTGAAATATGTTCAAAAGCCTGCCTTTCTGCCATGGCCTTGTTATTGATTGCTGCTACTGTTATTGACTTCTTCCTCCCCTGATGTCATGAATGTAAACACGGGTTCATCATACGTATATGTGAGTTCATGTGGAATGAAAGTCTCTCGAAAACTGTAGCATGATAATAACGATGATGATGATGATGATGATGACGATGATGAAGATGATGCGGTACTCGTGATAATTCGCTTGCTGATACTTTTCCGGTAAATCAAAGTAAGTTTGAACGAAAGTGTACATTTTCCGTCTAAGAGCCTGGACAAGAGCCTGTCAGTGGCGTCGGTGGAAAATCCTGCAGTACTTACGTCCCTCTCCTGTGTAATGAATGGATCGCAACCCAGTCAATATGCAGACTGTTATAAGCCTCTCTTTGCATCTTTGAAACCTCGCATTATGTTCAGCAGCTCCGAGTGATGTTCCATCAGCAGGAAAATCATATTTGCAAGAGTGAGCACTCGACTCGTGTCTCCTCGCATTACCGTCTGGTTGCGAGCCTCTGCCAGTTTGCGGGATTCAATTACGCCTCTGCGAGCGATGAGACCTCTTTCAAAACAATTAGTTTACATTATAATGTGTGACGTTTAAAATCATGCAAATGAGCACAGCCTCGAAAGGACTGCACACACACACACACACACACACACACACACACACACACACACACACACACACCTACTCTCACATAAGGCTCGTGCATACGCTAATGCTCAGATATGACATCGCAGGCGTCCCAAATGAGAGTAAAGCAGTAAGCGTAATACTCGACATATCCTATATTCGATTTTTCAATTTGATGTGGTGACGAGGAAGTGGGCCTTTCTACCCGGCCAGGCTGAGAACTCGAGCAGAGAAAATGCGATAATAGTGCCGAGATCCGGTTTTGCTGACAAATGTAATATTCCTTCCTTACTGCAAATGCTATCGAAGCTCAACATGTGCAGAAATACAGGAGCGCTCCGGGTTCCTGCCGGGAACACCAACTCTGAAATCTCCTCTTTTCAGTCGTGATCATTCAGCAGCCAGCCAAGGTTTTTTTTTTTTTTTTCCCATGCTGTCTCAAAAATGAAAAGAAAAAAAAAAAAAAGAACAAACACTACACACTCTAACGTCCCCTCTGCCCTCTGGATATATATATATATATTTTTTTTTTCTTCTCTCCGAAAAGTAAAAATGTAAAAAAAACAAAATAGAAACATATTTGACAGTTTATCTGGCTGTACTTCCGTCCATCTGATCATCCCTCTATCCATTTATCCATCCATTCAGCCATCTATTTGTCAAGTCATCCATCCATCTGTTTATTCAATTAGCCTTTTATGTGAGTCCATCCATCCATCCATCCATTTATCCATCTATCCATCTGTCTGTTGATCTGTTCTTCTTTCTGCCAGTGCATTCATCCATCCAGTCATGTGTCTTACCATCCTGTTTTTTTTTTTGTCATCCATCCCTCAGATTATTTATCTCTGCTCCTCTAGCTGTCTACCATGCCTCTGTCCAACTCGCCATTTATTTATCTCAATATTTTGGTACATCATATCCATTAACTGTTCACACATACTTCTTTCATCTATCCATCCATCAACAATGTCTTCTCTGCATTTGTTGGCCTATTCTTTATTCCTACTTGTTACTGTATCTATCTCAGCATCCTGAGCACCCATACTGTACATACATTCATGCATAACATGTACATACAGTGCAGAAAGGCCTACATACATATATTGTGGTACCAGTCAGAATTTGGGACACAAGTATGAATGTATTTTCTATATTCCAGGACAATAATGAATTTTTTTTTTTTTTTAGAACTATGAAATAACACTTATAGCATTGGGTCATTAACAACAGTCAGTTCTTATTTTAGGACACTGAGGTCAGCTGTTCTGGAACAGTTCTTGCAAGAACAGTATTGTGGCCAGTGCATTTGCAAAACCCATCAAGCACCATGATGAAAGAGCTTCCCAGGAAAGCAAGACCAAAACTTCTTTCATTTAGAGTCACCAGCCTCAGAAATCACCAATTAACACCAAACAGCACCTCGGATTAGAGCCGTTATGAAGGATTTACAGATCATAAGTAGCAGATACGTCTCAGTATCACCTGTTCGAAGGAGATTTCGGATAAACGCCTTCAGGATCGTTTTACAGTTTAGAAAGAAATAAAAATCAGGAACGACCATGGAGTTAGAAGGTGTGTCCAGACTTTTGACTGGTAGTCTACATACATATGCACATAATCCATGCATCCTGTCTACCCAACTCTTCTTCCAACCATCCATCCATGCAGCCATCCATCCATCTATGCAACTACGCATCCATTAGTCTACATACATATCCATTCATTTCTTAAGATTCCTGGGTGTATCAACACATCGGTGTTTCCTCCTGTCATTCCCATTTACACACCTAATATAATATATATATATATATACAGTATGTGTGTGTGTTTATTGCACCTTTACACTTTAAGGGCTTTTGGGCTTTTAGCTCCATAAAGTTTCACCTGGTGGCTGCCCGTTAAATTCGTAAAAACCTCCACATCCTTTATCTCCTTCTCCGTATCGGTTTTTTTACTATCTGTGAATTTCTTGGCCTCCGTGCTCCTTCCTCTTTTGTGTTGTCCGCTGCCACCCCAGCCCCCCCCCCCCCGCCCCCCCCCTTTATTTCCACCCAGTCGATACAGTGGCTCTCTCCAGACCTCTGTGAAAAGCAGTCGCTCTGCACCTGGCCCTGCCATCGCTCTAAATCAGACGAGTGTGTTTACCTCTGCTCCCCGACGCTCTGCCATCTGCCATCCCATAATGCTCGACATTCATTCAGACTAACCTGCTGATAGCGGTCTGGCTGCTGGAGGACACACCTGCAATATGTAGCCTGTAGAATAGCTCCTACCATACAGGGTCACCTCGATAGCCTCCCAATTTCATGCACTGCTTACTGTGAATGTCCGAGAGTGTGTTATAAAGCTTCCGTCAGGACATTCCAATCAAAAAAATAATATATATATATATATATATATATATATATATATATATATATATATATATATATAACAGGTAAAGAAGTGGGTTTATCAGACCCTGGGCTGGAATGCTTGATAAGAATCACAGCCGTGGCAGTAGACACATAGGAACATAGGAACACAACAGTTGTTTTTGCGCTTGTGATAAACAAGTAAGCCACAGCTCATCATTTTTCTTTTATCGTTGGCAGGTTCCTTGGGTCGTGGATGAATGCTCGCTGTAAAACTCAAACGTGCCATGGCGTCCCACTCCCCGCCGTCCTCGTTATTAGATCTCGTACTGCAGCCGAGCTGGACCAGCCGCCACTCACCCATGTGGCAATGCCTCCTGTGGATCTTCTGCGTCTGGGTCAACCCGGCCTCGCCGGCCCACCAGCACTCGCATCCGCATTCGATCAAAATCCCCGGTGACATCACACTCGGCGGCCTCTTCCCCGTGCACTCCAAAGGGCCCTTGGGTCAAGCGTGTGGCGAGATTAAAAAGGAGAAAGGAATCCATCGTATGGAAGCCATGCTGTACGCGCTGGACCAAATCAACAGCGACCCTGAGCTGCTCCCGAACATCACACTGGGTGCACGGATTCTGGACACGTGCTCGCGAGACACGTACGCGCTGGAGCAGTCCCTCACATTCGTCCAGGCACTCATTCAGAAAGATACGTCCGATATCCGGTGCTCCAACGGCGAGCAACCAATCATACGCAAGCCGGAGCGCGTGGTGGGGGTGATCGGGGCATCGGCCAGCTCGGTCTCCATCATGGTGGCCAACGTACTTCGGCTCTTTGAGGTGAGTCATGCGTCTTATCTTGCATATGTACCTTTTGAAACAGGGAGTAGTTTAGGGGGGGGGGGGGTCTCTACTGATACGAGGACAGCATGGTCTCATGAAGACATTGAAGCATGGTCTGAAGAGGAAGTGTCAATTGAAATCTTAGCATAAGGTCCGCTACAGTGTACTTTTCAAAATGACAAATAGAAGGTTGGCACAGGATGACCCAAAAATCATCCAAAAAATAGGATTTCAGCGTCGCTTTTCATCCGAGTTCCTCCTCGTAAACAAAGCTCTCACAATCCGGACATGATATCATTGCCGTCATTGTCTAAACCGCTTTATCCTGTATTTGGTGTCACGGGGGGCCTGGAGCTTATAACTGGAGACTTAGGGCATGAGACAGGGTAACCCTGGACAGGGTGCCAATCCATTATACAAACTACAGGCAATTTGCGAATGCCAATTAGTCTAATCTGTACATCTTTGGACTGTGGGAGGAAACTGGACTACCTGGAAGAAACCCACCAAACCCAAGCACGGGGAATCAAACCCGTATCCTGGAGGTGCAAGGCGACAGTGCTAACCACTAAGCCACCTTGCCACCCGGACATGATATAGTAAATTCAATATAGGACCAGAATGAATTGTTATTGAACAAGAAATCTGAAAATATGCATAACTTAAATTACCCATAATGCCACGTAATACCTGATTTACTGTATATAATCTGACATGAACCGAGAAAACTCTGACATCTAATAATCCTAAATTATAATAATAATCTGTATAATGTGTTATATGTGAATATTAAATTCGGTGATTAGTTAGCATACTAAAACAAAAAATGAACAATCGACAGTACCTATAGTGCATCCTTATAGCATCTCTCCATATCGGATATCCTTAAGAAAAAAATGAATGGATGGGATGAATCAGACTGTGAGTATCATCATTCCCAGACGCATTTTTTTAAATCTCCTTTCAAACTCCCTGAACATGTCTGTGGCTCCAGACTTACATCCCCTGCTCTTCCTGTACTTACTGGATAATTCGTAGTAGTTACTGGCTAATATACTTTACAATGAATAACTCAATAAGTATAATACAATATATAATACAAAAAATATAATAAGGGGGTGCAACAGACTTCGGAAATGCCCCCCCACAGCGTACTACATTTATCTCACTCGCTTTTTTTGTACAAACACAACTTGCTGATTTCGCTAGACTGTTTCGGTGCGAGGCTCTTCTTTCAATTTGAGCCCAGATTGTGTGTTCAGAAACCAGCACACGTTTCACTACTTCGGGTCGGACGGCACAGGCGACACAGGTGTTACTTTGGAAATCTGCCATTGCAGTGGGATTTTCAAACCTACTTTTGGCCGCACGCCCTCCTGAGACCCACTCCTAGTGCTAATGCAGTGCCGAAACTGGCATTTTCCTGGCCTGAAAGTCTCGTCCCATTTCTTGTAACCCGGTTTAGTGCATGTACATTATTTACAACTACATGCTGTGCAAAAATTCATCTTAGGCACGTGCACAAAAAAAAAAAATTCCTCAAAGCGAAACCGCCTTCAAAACAAGAATAGAACCGAACATTTATACATATAAAAAGGGACCAGGAATAACAGTTATGAATAACAAATGGAAGATTTGGGGTGTCCAGAAAATGAGGTGCACTTAGGACGTTCCATAAGGATTCTGTTTTAATAAGAACGTTCTTGCTGTATATTCTTACAAGTATGAAGGAGAACCTGCCAAAGTTCTCCTAACCATGCTGGCTTTTGCTTCTTGCCTCTATACCACACAGGATTTCTTTAATCGAAGAAATGTCCGGTCACTTAATAATCTTTAATCTTTAATGACATTTAAACATTTCTCCATAACGTATCGATTTAATTTTACGGACGTGAATGCATGCGAAACTAAACTTCACTCTTTACCTGTCGACACACGGATGCTGAAGAGATAAACAAACAAAATCTAAGACAAAGCTCTTATAAATTTTTTATTCATATGCATGCAAAATGAGTTCCAAAGGTCTGAGGTCAGACTTAAAATATTTTTGTTTTTGCTTTGTTTTGTTGATTGTTAAAATTATTTCAAACAATGTTGAATCAGGTTTGTGCACTATTTCTAGGTCCTTATGGACGAAAATATGTGACATAGACCATTTGTACAAAAGGTCAGATTTTCTGTATGTCTCTGTATTTTTCGGCTAGAGCGTGTGTTGAGAAGACATTCTGATGGATATGATCGAATATGGATCACCGGGTTTTGCACAAACTTGTGGAGTCTGACTCAGCCCGAGTGCACGCTCTCATTAAAGCAAAAAGGAGACACGCAGAATACTAAGAGGGTTTAAACTTCATGTGAATATCCCCAAAGAGTCTACATTTGGCTTACATTGTTAGTGTATATAATAAATGTTTACCAAAAACTGTTACAATAGATTAGAATAGTCTTTCAGTCTCAGTTTTAGTCAGAGTTTTGGAACTCCACTACTGTATATATATCCTGACACCAGGATGCTGGTAGAGGAAGCTTTGGGTCCTGTGGATTTGGCAGTGGTGGCTCATGCCGGAAGATCGGCGGTTCGATCCCCAGCTCCACCAGGTTGAAACTGTTGGGCCCTTGAGCAAGGCCCTTAACCCTATTTGCTCCAGGGGCTGCAGTGGGATATGCGAAGAAGGACTTTCACTGTGCTGTAATGTATATCTGACTATTAAAGGCTTAACTTAACTCATGTGTCTGACGCGTCCCATGGGTGTGGGGTCTGGGGAGCTTGAAGGCCGGGTCAGCAGCCTTGGGGTCCCTATACACAATGGGCTGTGATGGACTGGATGTTCTGGGGCCTTTCTTTCGTGCTGCATTGGCTTTTCGGACCGGACAGGCTGGCATTTGGTCCTCGCTGGTATGGGTGAGCCTTGAGTGCCCATGATCCCGTCACCAGTTTACTGGTATATAATTGATAATCGATGTTATTCAATTGACTTGATGGTGCTATTAATATCATGGCTCATTAATATTCATCAACATATATGTTATAAGATGCTTTATTTCATACAGTAAGTATTTTCTTTTAAATGCTCCATTTTTTTATTAACAATCTAACCACACCTCAGATCTACAGTAAGTTAGTCGAACTGAGAAATGATAGAACTGACTTGGAACAAAGTAGATCTAATCAAACAGCCAAAGTTGTAACTGCTTTAATTACACACTTGAGGCTTTTTTTTTTGTGTTTTATAGTTAAAGTGTGATGTGATTTTTTTTCTCTTTTTTTAAAGAAGTTTAACAGCTTTACCCTTGGAGCGCAGAAACTTTTAACAAAACACTCATTTCCCAACGAGTACAATTATGACGCGGTTAATAAGTTCCAACAAGAGTTAGCTTTCCTATTTAAATGACTTTTTTTTCCGCATAATTTCCTGCTCTGCGTTTTCTAGTATGGCGAGTAAACTGAGCTAAAACATTGAAAAAGGTACCTGTCAGTGTAACTGTGTGAATATATCATTTGCATAAGAGTGCGTGTGTGTCATAGATCACAGGAACTGTCATTTGAATTCTCTGACCTCTTGAACCTGATGCAAATCCTGTAAATCAGCTTTGGCATGGGTGCTTAGTTGATGCTGTCATGGTGGAGAAGCTTGGCTCCAGTAGCCCAGGGCGGCGGTTAATTGACGAATATGTAATCAGTCAGGGTAACTAATCACGTCGACTAATCAGGCTCTCTGCTTTTCTCTGCTCCCTGAGGCTCCAGCAAGACTAAGTGGGGAAACACGAGCATTTTTTACAATTCAAAACTTTTCCCTCAGGGGCATGGTGGCTCATGGGATAGCACTGTTTCCTCAGACCTCTGGTTCAGGGATTCAAATCTCGCCTCTGGTTTCTTTGCATGTCCTCCCTGTTCTTGATGGGCGCCGTCTGGGAATAACTGCCTACACATGCGTGGTGTTTCCAAATGACCGTAGTGTATGGTCGAGTGTGTGAGTGTGTTCCCCGCAGCCTTGTGCCCGAAGCGCTCTGAGATGGACTCCACACCTGAATAAGCAGTATGGAGAATGAATAAAAGAATGAATGGATTTTTGAACTAAAATGGGCCTTAAAAAGAGCGCTTCCTTCCTGACGAAGACCTTGTTACAAAACTGAGCGGAAAAAAAGGGATTCTTCGAATGTCCATTTTGGCTACGCAGACTGCCGAAGCGCTGCCTGGCATCACAAAGCACCTCAGTGCATATTGACAAGCGTTTGATCTACATATCAAAAAATAGCCAGCTTTCTCTGGAGAGCGCCAGCTGGCAGAAATGTGTCCATGGCCAAGCTGACGGCAGTGTAAAACTACAAAAGACTGCTTGAATATTTTATCGAAAAGGTCATCGCTGTTTCAGAAACAGAGGCATAGTCTTCGTCGGTATAATGAAGCGCGCGGGCACGGCAAAACAATGATTCAATATTTCAAACGGGGAATAATTCATTACGCGTGTTCATACCGCGGCGCTGTCGCATTTACGATTCGGAGTTGGCAGAAAACAACAGCTGTGTCTGTCGTTACGCCTGCAAGTCAAAGCATAGTAAATTATATTCATTTACATGCTCTGATATATTATTGCTTCCTTAGTATGCGCTGCAAAAAGTGATATCTTAGGAATGAGCTAATATTACACAAGGACGGTGCGGGGGGGTGGTGCTATATTGCTGGATATGGCGCGGCTGTGATACGGTCGTACTGTAGGCACAAGGACGCAGCCCAAGTGTTGATGGCATCACAACCGTGCTATATCCAACAATACAGCACCTTCTCTCTTTTAGACAACAGTTCCGCAAACACCATTTATTATCAACAGATTATGATTTGCTTCTTCATGTAACCAGTTCATTTCTGCGACTGGCAGAGCTGCATGGCGACTGATAACTAGCGTAATTAACAGGGGGAAAAAATACGTTTTAAGTTCTTACTATGTAGCCAAAAGGTGAGAAGAATAAACCATGTAGGTGGTTATAATAAAGTACTTTTTATAAAGTTTCTCTTTATATTTCCAATTATTCTGCTGCGTTAACATACAGGTTGTGGGGTTACTTAGTCATGTACAACGAAGATCACCCTTGATCAAGTGTTGGACCATGGTACACAACAAGAAGTGCCCTTGATCAGCGATTTAGAATTCAGCCTGGGAATTCTGTCTCAAGTAAACGCAGCTGTACTTCAAAATTATATTACTTAAGTCATCCCAAATATTACTCAAGTAAGAGTAAAAAAGTATTCGGTGAAAAGATACGCAAGTACTGAGGAACTGTTTCAATCATAATGTCTAATTTATTTATTTTTAGAAATTATGTAAGCAGTCAGAAAAAATTATGAAACCATGTACACATTCTGACATTTCCAAAAATAAAAATAAAAATCAATATAATCAATCACATAAAATAAATTAATAAAAATAAATATCTTTACAAAATAATAAATGAAGAAATAAGAAACACAAATTTCCTAATCTCACTTTCTTCCACAACATAAAGCTTTGAAATAAATCCCTACTGTAGGTAACATGTGTATGTGTGAACAGTGTAACTACTTCCTGTGCAAGATTTACTGTATATTCAGTCACCCAGCAATGACTCAGCAGATTAGAACACGTGTACAAGAGTCTCACTTTACCATAAACTGTGTCCAGCAGAACAAATGTAAGAAAATTATATATATTTTTTAGCCTCTAACATGTTTGCTAATTATATATGTTAACATAGCAACATTAAATAAAACAGCTAAACTATTGTAAGTGCGACATGTTTCCTCAGGTTGGACTGTTTTCAGTTTTTTTCCTGCTATGCAGCCAGTTTGTGTGCGGTCATGTGATTATTGTTGCTGCATCTGATTGGTGGAACACAGTCATGTGGTACTGTATATCCACCGGCTGCATTTCTCTGGGAAAAACAAAGGATATCTAATGTGTACTGTAGAATAAATGGTTATTAAAGTAACGAGTCGAGTGTAGTGGAGTAGGGGTAGCGCTTCTTCTTCACAAATCTACTCAAGTTAAAGTAAAAAGTGTGGTACAGTAAAACTACTCATAGAAGTACTTTTTTTTTTCAAAAAGTTACTCAAGTAAATGTAACTCGTTCCTACCCACCCCTGATTATTAAGAAGATAAAGTGCTGTTTAAGATGACGTCATGTTATCAGAAGTGTTTTCCCGCTGTAGGTGCTTCCGTGACTGGTTTCGAATGTGGTCTTTTCTGCTCTCTCGTCAATATGCTGGACCGCACACACCTACTTTCACACATGCTTCATCCGACAGTGTAATTAACAGCTATTAGAAGACGTGTGGTGTGATACATATAGCGTTGTTAAATGTCCCAGTAGCGTTAACTTCCATTATCTGCCCATGTAGAATGCCTCTCCTCCAGTCAGATTGATCTGTCAGAAGTAGCTGCTGTATGAGTGTAAAATATCTTGAATTTAGTCAACTTTAGCTACATTTCCTTGATATAAGATTAAATAAACTAGTTATAAGAGTATTAATCTTAATTCTAGATTTGGATCATGGATGAGGTGCCAATCCATCGCAGTGCACAGATACACACAATCACACATTACGTGAAATTTAGAAACGCCAAGTAACCTAATCTTCATGTCTATGGACTGTGGGAGGAAACCCGGATTACCTGGAGGAAACCCACCAAGCATGTTAAGAATATGCAAACTCCACACACACACACACACACACACACACACAGACCCGTGGCAGGAATCGAACCCGGACCCTGGAGGTGCGAGGCGACAGTGCCAACCACTAAGCCAGCGTGCCGTCCGTTTGGTTAACTGTAATATCACATTATGGAAATGTTGTTCATTTGAATAGGTTTAAGATATTTTGACGTGTAAAGATCTAACTTTTTGCAAATTCAGATATAGAGAGCAAAAAAAAATTTAGTATTGGAAATAAAAGGACATTTCAGAATGTTGCGTGCATTACGCTACGGCGTCGGTTATTATCTTCTTACAGTCAGTCTAATACAAGCCAGTGTGTTGGTTTCTATTGTAGCTGCTGGTACGAGTTCTATTTTGGCCCGAATAAAATAAATCATTTGAAGAGGAGTTCTTCAAGCCTCCAGCAAACGGACAAGATTGCCAAGGATTGCCTTTATGTTTGGGCATCGCTGCCAAAAGTATTGCTCACTGATCCATGACCAGCACCAGGCTGCTCTTAACAAAAGGGACACGAGATATGGAGTATTCGCTGGAAAATAAAAGTATCTTCGGGGTAAACAAGTCATTCATCCTAGTTCATAGCACTCAAGGAAAACTCCGGTCTCGCTGGCAGCCACGTTCGAGGGATCGACTCGGCTCGCTTGGTCTTCTTCTGCTGCGTTGGCTAACTGAGAAAGTACAGAATCTCTGTGACAAATTTGTTGATTCGCACCCCAGTAAAAGCTCATATCTCAGCCGCTCCTGTCTGGACTTCCTCTACACTCTAATCCATCCTACACGGGTCTTATATAAGACGCTGAATTAGAAAGGAGAGAGGTTTTAGGAGAGAGGAAGACTGAGACGCATGTACTGTACGGCTCTGCTCTGTTTACCTTCAGTTTCGCCCAGAAGAAAAAAGTAGCATTGATTTGATTTGATGAAAACCTAATCTGCTTGAGTGGAACATGAAGTCGGCGTCAGTGCCAGATCTTAGTTTTGGGGGTTACTCTTTTACAGACACCTCCACTCAAGCTATAAGCCACTTCATCACTTCTGTAAAAGTCTTAAAAGGGCATCAGTTGTGGGATATAAGCCTGCTCAGCTATGTGAACGTAACGCCCAATTAGTAGGGTATAAACAGGAATAAGAACCATGGCACTAGTTTGGTGCGTCCAAAATGATCTTCGCTCATTACACTAATTGGGGGTCTTAGCTTGCTTGGTCTTGCATAATTTTGGTGATATTATTGTGTGTGTGGTGTTTTGTTTGTAGTGCCTTTAAAAAAAAATGTTTTAGGAATTTTAGACATGTTTCTACCAGTGGAACGTCTTGTGGAGCTTTGAAGAAGGTTTTAAGAAGTGGAGGAACCTTTTCAGGAACTTGAGAACATTGGACTTGATATCGAAAGTAGAAGATTTTCAGGAACTCTGAGACTTTAAGTGTGGTTGTACAGTACCAGAGGAACCTTTGCAGGAACTTAATGGATACACCTTTTCAGGAACCTGAGAACTTTGGACCTTATCAATAGCAGAACATGTTCATGAATTCTGAAACTTTAAGTGTGTTTTGACTGGAGGAAACTTTTCAGAAACCAGCGATGATGATGACCTGAGTCAACACTGATCAGATGGATTTCTGGCAGGTCTTGCAGTGTGAGCAGATCCTTGGTCTGATTTTCCACAATATCTTAAATTTTCATTGCAAATGAAAAAAAAAAAAAACAGACCCTTAGATATTCCCCACATCTTCTTAACATTTTTTTCATTTTTTGGTTTCTGTACAAAGTAAAATAAAGGGCAACTCTGTGTAATACTAAAACATAAAAAAAAAACTCTTCTTTTCTCTTGTTTTCCACACAATCTTCAAGTTCGAAGAAAACTTTTTTACAAGTAAAACTTTAAAAAACAAACTTGTCCAAGGGGTTTTGTTAAAAATCTACAGTGTGAGCACTCACAGTGTGTCCAATTGTGAGTTTTGTGAGCAGAAAGGTTGCGGGTTCAAGCAGGCAAGTGGCAATCTGGAGGCTGACGAAATTGTTTAGTGTGAGTTATTACATTCTACGCAATCAATAAAAATCTCACACCTGTTTTTATAAATAGTATTACTGGTGGAACTTACCAACTTAACATCTCACTCACTCGCTCACTCATCTTCTATACCGCTTTATCCTGTATACAGGGCTGCGGAGGGCTTGGAGCTTATCCCAGGAGACTTAAAGCACGAGGTACAGGGCGGCCAATCCATTGCATGGTACATATGCACACATACATACCCACGTGTTCCTTCACACACTACGGGCAATTTGGGAAGGCCAATCAGCCTAATCTGCATGTCTTTGGACTGTGGGAAGAAACCGGATTGCCTGGAGGAAACCCACCAAGCACCACCAAAACTCCATACACACAGACCCGAGGTGGGAATCGAACCCGGAACCTGGACGTCCAAGGCGACAGTGCTAAGCCACCAACTCAACAACTGTTCAGAATTATTATTGTCAGTGAAACCTAGTAATACTAGATGTTTCCACCAGTAGAACCCTTTCAGGAACTTAGCGAATCTTATCAGTCTACCCACCGAACAAATATTTTTTAGTAATGTTGGAACTTTAGACACTTATTGTTATTGCTATTGAAATGCTTTAGATGTCTCCTCCACTGTTCCCGTCTCAGCAACTTTGGAGCTTAAATGATTTCTCCACTGAAGGAAGCTTTTACAGGAACTTTAATATGGTTTCCAATGGATAATTTGGTTTAGGAACGTTAGATGTTACCAGCAGTAGAACCTTTCCAGGAACTCTGTACCTTTAAGTGTGGTAGCATTGGAGGAACATTTTTAAGGAGCTTAACACATTTTAGCACCATTAGAGGAATCTTTGGTTTCTAACGGATAAACTTTATCAGGCATCCAAGAATGTTCCATGTTGTCACTAGGGTTGGGTATCGTTTGGAGTTTTTTCGGTACCGGTGGCAAATTGATACTTTAAACCGGTACCGGTGCCAAAACGTTGCCTGAACCGATACTTTGCAAAAGCCACAAAATGATGGTGGATGACTCGAGAATACATTTTTATTGAACCAAAAAATTTATGCTTAAAATTGAATATTAAAAGTTTAAGTACTGGCTGGAAAGACATAATTATAAACAGAATCCATGTTACATTAGTATTTTACAAATCGTTTGACCATTTGTTAGCATGAATGCAAGATTTGCATTTTTCAATTAACATCACATTAGCCTACTGCTAACCTGCGGAAAGGCTGCTGTCGTCATCATAATCCTTTTTGCTACGGTTGGTCTGACTGGGGCTGGGGTCGTCCACACCGATAGTGCCAGCTGTTGTCCGCAAGCTGTCAAACACGGCGCGTCCCTCTGCTTTTAAGTTTATTCCGTTTGCTCTCAAATGTTTCATTAGACTTGACGTGTTTCCCCCTTTACACGCAACTGCTGTAAAACATTTACTGCACGTCGCGGTGTCGGAATCCTTTCTTGTGAAATATAGCCACACTTTCGACCGTTTAGTTTTAGGCATTTTAACGAAAGTTAATTTAGCAAGTTAAGATAGCGGTAGACCCCCTGCTGCCGTCAGAGCGAGTGTAACGCAAGATAGTAATATTCACGCGCATCTCGGATGGTCTCATTTCCCGATGATTTGCGCCTTTGATTTTTTTATCTAATCTAATAAACGTTCAATCTATAAAAATAAAATGGACAGTAACATTACTGCAACAATGATTTGAATTTGTATTATCAAAGCTTTTCAAAGTCCTCAGGATTTTTCTAATTAAGGAAATAATTTATTTTTCCGATCATTCCTGACTCTCAGTATTTAAATGTTACTAGCGATCATGTGTGAATCTAATGCTTATTACTACTGTGTCATCATCATAGCCCCAGAGAACAAATATATTAATCGACAGTTCAGGCATTTAAGTGGCACTGAAATGAGGCACCGAAATTCGTGTTCTGTACCGGTTATATAGGTATTTTCGGTACCCAACCCTAGTTCTCACCAGTAGAACCTTTTTCGCGAGTTTTTGCATTGGTGGAACCTTTTGAGGAACTTGTCCGATGTTATGTATACAAACATTTTTACTGTTTTCATCACTGAATGCGAGCGTTTCCACATATAATTGCCGAAAATAAGCTATTTATGAAGACTGCCCAAACATGTTGTTATCGGGTTTGGGGAACATTATGTTGTGGAATGATGAACATTTCAGTTTTCCTCAGTGAGCTGATCTAAATAAAGAAGGATGTCCTACTGGTTCAGAGGAAATGCAAATAAGGGAGACAGTGGCAATCGTCCATATGAGAACATCTGTCTTTAGCAAAAGCCTCTAATTAGACATCCAAAATATACAGCCAGAAGCAGAAGAGAGACAAAAGCAAGGAGTCCAGCAGAGCCGAGGACCAGCAGCTTCATTAAACCAGACCCTTTTTACATCTGAGTACAGAGAAGCAGCGAACTGCCGCCTGTCATTATTCCGGTTCGAGGCCTGCTCGCTGGAGCGCAGACAAAACCTCGGCAATCGCCTCGTTCTGTTTATCAGGTGTGCCGGTTTTTCCTGTTTGCTGCTTTAATGTGCAAAGCATTTATCGGATGCCTGTTTAGCATGACAAAAGGCTCGGCGCTGATGTGTGCCCGAGTGTTCAGCTGCACCGCTCAGCTTGGTATAGTACAATATCATAAAACAAATTGTGCGCACTCAGAAGTGACAATATCGGTGAGTTTCACAGCCTTTGATGTTTTAGGGACAGGTGTTCGGGTGTCGCACTGCCTTTGTGTCATTCGGTTATGCCATTTCCTCAGCTAATGTTTATTTAATTAATTTTTTCAAAACACCGTAACATTCGTTCATTTTCATCACCCGCTGTTGAATGCGAGAGGAACTGCCATTAGAACAAGACACTCACGTGCCGCTCAAAACTACACTCACCGGCCACTTGATCAGGTCCAGGACATCCATTCAACTGCTCGTTAACGGGAATATGAGGATTTCTGAATCTGCTGATCTGCTGGGATTTTTATACATAACCATCTCCAGGGTTTACAGAGAATGAAAGAGAAAATATCCAGTCTGGGCAGTTCTCTGGGCGAAAATGCCTCGTTGATCACTGAGGTCAGAGGATAATGGTCAGGATGGTTCGAGCTGATAGTACGGGAACAGTAACTCGATTAACATCTGATTACAAATGAGGTATGCTGAAGAGTATCACAACGCACATCATGTTGAACCTTAAAGCTCCAGCAGCAGTAGACCACACGGGTACCACTGCTATCAGCGAAGAACGAGGAATTCACATGGGCTCACCAAAATTGGACAAAAAAAAAAAAATGCTGTCTGGTCTGCCTTGTATTACGTTTACACCATTTGTTAGATGCCCCCATGTAAAGCTACTTACATTTGATCTCATTATACATCTGAGCAGTTGCGGGTTAAGGGCCTTGCTCAAGGGCCCAACAGTAGCAACTTGGTGGTGCTGGGGTTTGAACCTGGGACCTTATGATTAGTAGCCTTAACCACTGAGCTGCCACTGCACTTGCATCAACGGTTCAGTCTGCTGGTGGGGGCGGTGTGATGGTGTGGGGGGTAATTTCTTTGCACTCTTTGGGCCCCTTAGCACCAATAGAGCATAGTTTTACTGCCACAGCCTACTTGAGTGTTGTTACTGACCATGTCCATCCCTTTATGACCATAGAATAACACAGCATGTCACAAAGCTAAAATCAATGTGGTTCACTGTACTAAAAAAACCTCCATAGTCACCAGATCCCCATCCAACACCTGCACCAACGGACAAATCTACAGCAACTGCGTAATGCTATCATGTCGATATGGACCAAAATCTCTGTTCCAGAAGTTTGTTGAATCTTTGCCATGAAGAATTAAGGCAGTTCTGAAGACAAAACGAGGTTCAGCACAGTACAGTACCAGCAAATACACTACACATAGACACTACATGGGCTTAGTATTCTGATCAGCTCAGGAGAACAATCAGTGCACATGCACAGGGATGAAAACGCACAGGCACATAGCTGAACACCAAGATATTTCATAATCAAAAGATGAAAACAGACAAGAGACCAAACCAGTGAATACAACTGTATGAGACAGAAATAGAAGCCATTACTGAGAGCTACAGCCTAGACAGCTTACATTCAAGTCTGGGGTAAGACTTGACAAGCGAAAACAGAAACAACAAGGTGGAAAGTAATCAAGGGGAGACACAGAACAGGTGAACACATGAGGGTAATCAGTCACGCTATAATATGGATGGGAGAAGAGCTAAAACCCAAACAAAAGCTTATGGTGACCTCCAAACAAAACTACACGAGTGAGTAGTATGCCAATATGTTACCGGCATGACAAAATTGCTTAAAATGGAAAAAAAAATCGAAATGATCTTTTGCTGTCTATGATTACTCCATCCGTCCATCCAGGGACAGTGGAGGCCAATGGTGACCTCCACTGTGGTACGGTTTACAACCGTGGTAGGACCTCCGGTCAACATTCACACACCACGTGCAATTTGGAAATGCCAGTTAACCTAATTGGACTGCGGGAGGAAACCCACCAAGCACGGGAAGAACATGCAAACAGACCAAGGAAGGAATCAAACCTTGACCCCGTAGTGCTAACCACTACGCCAACGTGGCTCCATATGATTACTGCAGATCCACAAACTCCATGTTTAAAGTAAGACGCTCTATTTTTTTTGTATTATTCTTTAGCTGAGTGTAGTTGCTTTTTTTTTTTTTTTTTTTTTGCATTGAGGTTGATTCGGGGTGAATGTCAGCGGAGCTCTGTCAGGGATTTCGAGACTGAGATCACACCGAGGTTATCACTTGCGGTGCTAAGCTAACGTCAGCGTGTTCTCCTCGCAGCACACACCACCTTGACACGATGATGAGTAACGTATTTAGTCCTTAAATGCACTATATGTATACTCACACACACACACACACACACACACACACACACACACACACACATACACACACACACACACACACACAACAAGCACACTAAATCCTTCTTTCTCAAACAACTGCGCCTTCCCCGCCAGGCGCAAACGCCATATATACACACAGATGACACTTCTGTCGCAGCGTTTTAGCAGCGCTGTATACCCGAGAGTGAGAGAAATCTTTGTGAGAGGCCGGAAGTCTCACACTCCGGGGCACCAAATTGTTTCTGAATGAGGAGACATTTGCTCTCCCTCCAGGGCCTTAGGGTCCTCAATTTTTCAACGAGCTGTCATGGTGTCCCACCGCCTCAGTAATATCCATCTCCATCTTTCATCTTTTAGTGGCCAGATGGGGTTAGCTGATGCGTAGCTCATGAGTAAATAAACCCCTTGATTATTTTAAGGCATTAAAGTAATCTATGCAGAATAATAACATGCATTATATGAGAAACTAATTAAAGTGACCTACAGTTGGAATAATTCTATATCATTAGCCTCATAAAATAAATAAATAAATAAACAGTGCCCATGTCAGTAAATATGCACGAATTTGCACTTTAGAAACACTACCATATCCTCCTGCCTCAGCTAGAAGCTAGATAGGTACCGCAGTTAATGGCTAGTTAGCCTTGTGACTCAGACGTCTATCTGTTCCTACAGAGGCTTCGCCACTAATATGGAGAGGCAATTTGTGTTGTGTTATTATTTTCAAACCGTTAATGCCACAGTGGGTAGAGAAACGAATCACTCCTCCTAAATCCTCCTAAAAATGACGTGTAAACTTAATCAGGTGAAGCTAATTACTTTCTCAGTGGAACACAAAGCTTCATCTAGACTTATCATCTAGCAATATCAATATTGGGTCAGGGGTAGTTCAGTGGGTAAGGCACTGGACTGCGGTTTGGCAGGTTCCAGGTTCAACCACCAAATTACCACTGTTTGGCTCTTGAGCAAGGCCCTTAACCCTCAACTGCTCTGATGTATAGTGCGATAAAAATGTGTTCACGTTTTTCTCCTTCAACCACTGTTGAGTTTTGCTGTGTGCTCTGGGTCATTGTCGTGTTCGAAATTAAACCTACTTCCCATTGTAAGCTTTCTGGCAGAGAGAGCATCAGATTTTCCTCAAGAATTTGATGGCACTATGCCCCGTCCATGTTCCTTCTAAGCCTAACAAGTACCTCAGTCCCTGCTGCAGTGAAACACCTACATAACAGGATGGTCCAATTTTCATTTACATGCTTTTGTAGGGATGATGTTATTTGGATGGTAAGCTCTACCAGACATACCGTTTGGTCTTACATTTTAGTCGCATATGACCACAACACCTTTTTCCATGTGGCTTCAGAAGCTTCAAGGTGTGTTTTTGCAAAGCTCAGTCGCTCAAGATATTATTTCTTGAAACCCCTCCCACAAGCTAGAATTTGTGACACATGCACGCAATGACCACTCTTTGTCATAAATTTCTGCAACTGCTTCAGAGTTGCTGTGGGCCTCTAGGTTGCCTCTCTGACCAGTTTCCTTCTGGCTATTTCATCCAGACGTCCTGATCCAGACAGGGAACCAAATACCTTTCACTTCTTTATAACAGACTTTACTAATAGACTGAAATGCTCCAGCTTTTCATGCTGAGCTAATTAAAATAACTACAGCTGATCACAGTTGGTCAAATGTCTTTGTGTGCTTTGAGACGGTGTTTAGATTCACCTGATTGAGTTAACAAGTCATTTTAGAAAGTGGTGATACCTTTCTAAATCAGTGAGTCTGTTTTTTTTTTTTTCTTTTCTTTTTTTTTCCTGACAAGTTGGTGTTAAATCTAAATAATAAGTAAATACAGCTGGATAAAACAAAAAGTGCATCTGGATTTCATGCTGCAAAGCAAAAAATGTGATTATTTATTAAGGGGATGCGGGTGATCCTTTTTTATACCCACTGTATATCTTGCTCAGAAAAGCTTTCTATACTTACTAGTAGCTTTCCGAATGGGAAAATGAGTTAATCCTACATATTCTCATCATAGCCACTTGTAGCCTGTAAAATATAATTAAACAAACACAAAGAGCACATTTATTTAGTATATGTGGTGATTAAATATGGAGGCTGACTGTGGTGACCTTTAATGAACATCATTACTGTGCAAAACACTGTTATTCACACATACATCAGCTGTGCTCTATGCGTGTCATGTTAATCATCTATAAATAGGCATTTGGAGCTGTCATAATATATTTAAACTCAGAATCTTGTTGGCAGCAATACCTCAGGAGGCAAAGTGGATTTGCACGAGAATACTTAGGTAAAAGCTAAAACAAAAATGAAACACAGGAGGTTCGAGTCTCAGAAGTGCACAGCTGGTACCACGAACAAACAAACAGAAGTGCCAAGACAAGCGTGCAACAATTCTTATATACCAGCAGTTTAAACACAAGTGGATTGTAAACAGGTGTGGAGCCTCTTGTGGTCAGAGAGAGAAGTGCAGTTATTACAGTTTTCATTGCTAGACATTGTGGGGGGAAATTAATTAATTAAATAAATAAATAGATAGAAGAATAGTCATGGTAATTATCCATTCAACCGACCCTAGCTTTGATTATGGTGCATGATGTGGTGGCCAATTTATATGCGAAAATGTTTCATCAGGCAAGATGGTATAACCTGGTCATTCAGTACATGCAGGTCATCAACTGACTTCATTTTATTGGCACATAGCAATGCTGAGCCTAAACCTGACCAACTGAAGGAACCCCACCCAGATCATGACACTGTACAGTGAGTATCGTGACTAATATCCTCTAATGTGTTGGATGCTTCTTAGCCATTTTTTGGCTAGACAGTATAGAATGACATATATACAGAATTGAAGAAATATCTTTGTTACAACAGCAAAGAAAAATTGTGCAGATAGAAAGTAGGGACAGTACGGGGTATGAATACAAAAGAAAAAGAAAAACAATACAATAGTTGCACTTTCAAACAAATTGCACTTGGTACAACAAGTTGCACAATATTGCACAGTTTAAATTGTGGTTACGGTTGCTATTGCACATACATTTAAAATATTGTAATATTATATTGTAATACAGTGTTACTGTATTTACAGTAAGATATTGTAACTATTGTGACTATATTTTACAATTAATTAGACTTCAGTATATCATAGTATCATCTGAGAAAAAGATCTAAAAACACTGAAGTGCCAGACTTTGTGAAAATGTATATTTCTCGAACCTTTTGGCCACGGCTAGTGTACTGTACTGTATATTCATGCATTTACAATTTCCGTGGATTATTCAGACCGACGTAATCAGGAGTTACAGGTGCATGTCAGAGATGTTGTGTATAGTCATTAGCTAAAAAAAAAAAAAAGCAGTATCTTTTTAATTGAACGTCTAATAATTTGGCAGCTAATTTTATTTAGTCCCCAGAATTTAAGCCATTTTCCCCACATGCCTTATTTTCACAAACAAACATCAAAGCAGGTTATTATACTCAAGGAAACTGTCATAAAACCTGGCACATTCGTGACGACTCCCCCGTGACGAGTTTGATACTGTGTTTTTTGAAGAGGTTTTGCCAGAGGAGACAACAGGCGCCGCGTTACATGAGCGATTTTCAGATCCACCACGAGATCCAGACAAAGCCCTACGCCTCAGTTCGCCTCTCTCTCGCAGACGCACATTGACAAGCTTCACACAGCGCACGGCTTAATGACATCTCCTTTACCAGGAGCTGTTGAACAGAGGCTGAGGAGCGAGATAAACCATCAGGCAGCTGATAGCTGGAGAATTAGAGAAACCCCTCGGGACATTAAGCCTCTCAGTCCCACGGCTAAATTTACTGCTGTACACACAGAAAGAGGGATATGAGAGTGTATCAGAGAGTTAGATAGAGAGGAGTGTGTGTGTGTGTGTGTGTGTGTGTGTGTGTGTGTGTGTGTGTGCAGGTCCATAAGGAGAACATATTGGATACAGGAGCATTTATGTTTCATGGGGAAGCGGATGGGATTTGTTACACACAGATGCATTTCAAGAAATTACCCCCCAGTGATGTACAATACAAAGATCCATAAATGCAAAAAACATGACCTATTATTATAGGGATAACAAATCATAAAATCATCAGCTAGCCCAAATTGCCCGTAGTGAATGTGAATGTTGACTGGAGCTCCTACCTCGGTATGGGATTATATATAATGATCACCACTGGCCTCCACGGCTCCTGGATGGGTGGATGGATGGATGGGTGGATGGATGGGTGGCTACATATGTTAGACAATAAAAAGATTCTTCATATGTAAAAATTTCCACTTAAGATTTAAAATTTTCTTTTCTTTTCCAATATTTCAGTTTGATACAGGATTAGATAAAGTTCTTGTTTTTTCCGCCAATATCCAATCCGCCATTTTTGCCGGCCCACTAACTGATCCTGGGTTTCTCACAGGTTCAATCTTTACTTCAAACACTAACTGCTTTATCCTGGTCAAGTTGCCGATCGATCCGAAGTCTATACTAAGAACGCCTATTGTGAAACCGGAGTACAGTGTGATGGAATGCGAGTGCAGTTAAGGATCCCCTGCACACATACTTTCACACCTAGGAGCGAGGAAACCAGAGACCCAGAGGCAACCCATAATATGAGGGGCCTTCAGGTCAGAGTGATTTTGATTGCGCAGAATAACGAAACAGTTATGAGAGTAAAAACTCGCTTTATTTCTCTATATAATCCCCTGTTGCACTAATACACTCATCACAGTGTTTCACTAGTGCTTGTATACCATCAAGGTAGAAACTTTTCTCAGGACGCTGGTGCCGTGATCCGATCGGTCTGAAACCCTGGCCTCCCAGGAACTCCTTTAATGGCCCAGACATGTGGAAACGGAATGACGTCAGGACTGTGTAGGCGATGTGGCAATAACTCCCAGCCAAGTTCCTGTAATGTGCAAATGGGGTTTGTGAATGTGTGTCACGTGCGTCAGTTTTTAAGGATCAGACGCTCCATTCGCTGATTGTTCACAGCAGGAACATCATTCATGGATGAACGGCTTTGTTTAAAACTTTGTTTTTACTGCGGCTAAGAGTCTCATCACCGTACTGTGCTTAAAGTCTACTGTAAATGTCAATCGATTTTTTTCGCCTTCGTTCACCCTAACGTTCATCATAAGTCTCGGTTTGACTTGAACGGCTCAGAATATCAGATGCTTTTTTCCCCACACGCCACAACAGTCAGTCAGAACTGGAAATAATGAATTGCCTTTTCTCAATGTAGGCTAAATATTCTGTAAGAGCATATACAGTACGTTCGCGCATTGGCATCATAACCTCGTCTGACCTCTTTGCATTTCCCCTCGGCAGCTTTCGGATCCTCGTAGTTGTAAATTTCCTTCCTATTTTTTATCTGACGTCTCTGTTCTTACTCGCTCAGATTGCTTGGCTGACCTTTGCCCCCGCTTCTTGACTTTCCTTTTATAACTCTGCCTTCTTTAAAGAAGGTCTCAGAGACTGAGATTGTTTCATTTTAGTGGTTCTATGCAAATTATTTTTTGGGGGTTGTTTGGGTAGAGACGGATTCTATTTTTAACTTTTTTTGGGTCTTTTTCAAAAATGTAAAAAAAAAAAAGAAAGAAAGAAATAGAATAGGGAATTAAAGAAAGAGGAAGAAAGGGGTACAGTATCCTTTTTTCCTTTGTTGCATGCAGAATTCTTTTGTATTTCCTATTAGGGTACAAATGACCATGCAAGAAGATATTGTATTCTGTGTTCTGGGAGATACGGAAGATCTGGAGTGGTTTCACTTTGATGTTTTGATGCTGGAAGCTTCTTGAACGCTGCATGAGCAGCCACTGTATAGAGCATATGTTAGTTTAAATAATGTACAGATGTTTCATTATCATGCTGTACTGCTTCTTCACTCGAAACTTTCACAGCATGTTAAAGTGGCTGTGCAAATAAATAAGCTCTGTCTCCATGGAAACTTCAGGTTGAGCATCTTTCTTTAATTGTACCTGGGTTAAAAATCTTTTTTTCTTTTCTTTCTTTCTTTCTTTCTTTCTTTTTTTAAGATCACGGATAAATTTATCTTCGGTGTTCCGTGTCATGAATATAAAACAGATTATTGACTGCGTGTGCATATTGTGCATTCGAGTGTGTAGGAATATTTACCTTGAATTACTTGGCAGTCCTTACAGTTAATTCATTCGGAAGACAATGTCTATCCAATATGGCATATTTTACTTCATATTAAGAGCAGTTAGAATTTTTTCTGCCAGTAACAAACGTCGGCACCTGAACGTTAAGAAACTACAGATAAAATGAACCCTTTTCCCACCAAAGTGAATCAGGTGCTAGTTTGTTTCTGGTGCTAGCGCCGGTTCAGAGCCGGTTCGATAGCGAGCCTCCTAAGCACTGGCTTTGTTTTTCCATGGCCTACAAACTCTCATCATTACATTACTGTATACGTCCTTGTACGTACCTCACCACTTTACCCAGTAATGCTAATGGCAATGCTAGCAGGAATGCTAGCATTAGCGGCAATGCTAGCATTAGCGGCAATGCTAGCGGAAATGTTAGGAGCAATGCTAGTGCTACGGGTAACAATAATGGTAAACTGTAACATGGCTTTACGAGCAGTTCTCCGGGCTTTTTCATTGCTAGAAAGCATATGAGCTGCCCATTGCATTGTCCATTAAAAAAAAAAGAAGATATAAGCAGTTCTTTGTTCTAGCTTATCGGAGTGTTGGTGGCCCAATGGAACCGGCTTTTCTTACTGAGCGCCGTCTGAGAAATACAGTAGCTCCAGAAGCACCTTGGTGGGAAAGGAGTAATTGTGTCCTTGCTAACGATGTTCCATGAATGGGACAATTTGAACGTTACCTCACAGTTAAGGGTTAAACAGGTTAAAACCTACTGGTGAAATAATTTTTAGGGCCAGCAGAGAAATCCTGGTGTCAGAATGAGGCTGAGGGTTCCCTCTTGCTTATTACATCACTGTTTCCTCATTGAGATATTCTTAAAATAAGGACTTTCCCATGGCTCTCCTCATAAAAACTAACTTGCAGTGGCCATATCTAAGTACTAAACTGGAAGCTTATTGAACCATGTGACTTAATACCTGATTCTTTCCGTATAACATTTCTATATAACATTCTATTAGGACAATATTTCAACTGTATACCCATTTACACTAACACTTATATTACAACAGATTTCGTCTAACTGGAAAGCGATTTGCAGTATGCTACAGTATATATGATATAAATGATCATTACGACCACGTGGATTGGTCCGTCTATATAAATAAAAGAAAGGTTTTGTCTGTAAGTTGGTCAGAACTCGTTGTTTCAGTGTTAACTTTACTTTTCATACACTGGAGGACCCGAAACCAGTCTCCGAAAATGTTCTGTCCGTATGTCCGTATGTCTGTATGTCTGTCCTGTTTGTCTGATTCTTGTCACAGCATTAGGCAAAACTGGCTGAACAGAATTCAAAGAAACTTTGGCAGTTGTTAGGGACTGTATTTGCCTGAAGTTAAACCTGCGGCATAAATTGAATCAAAATGTTGAGTAGAAGCGACGTTATGACCGGTTACAGTATGTGCCATAGTACTGTATGTCACAGCATCTAGCGCTTTCTTGGCAGAATATAGCGTTTTTTCCCCCACGAGGACGGCGTGGCTATACAGTACGTGTCACTCAACAGAGCCGATTAACACGTTTACAGTGTATAGACAGAGTATACAGAAGACACTGTAAAGCTGCCCAAATCCTCCCGGAACACAAACGGAAACCTGACCCAGCATGGCTTACTCCAATAAAAAGGCAAGTAGACTGAACCTTCGAAGATGAACGGACAGATCAAAGTATGTTTGTTCTTCCTGCGGCAAATTTGAAACCAGTTTGTTCTGAAAGCGCGGTGCTAATAACAGCATGTGAAATGCCACGATGAGATAAAACACGGCCATGAAACCTGCAAACATATCCGCAGCAGTCCGAGGTGAGGGCGTGTAAAATACCAGAACTGGAAAGGAAGAATCATTTTTTTATTCTGTTGCGTAATTATTTTGCCTGTTTTGGTATGTAAATTCCCTCAATATTGCTAAAGGTGGAATATTTACAGTCTGACTTGTTCATGTTGCATGAATCCATTCTTACGAAAGCATGTTTGTCAGCGCATGCTAAGTCTCTGGTTAGAAGCGCTGTCGAATTAATTATCACAACCGCAGCTCTGAGGTGAAGCAAGCGGTTTGCTATGAGCGCGCTCAACTTCCCGTGACCCTCGGTGTGTTGATGAAGCTACCAGAGTGGACAGTCTGATCAGCTGGAGGAAATGTGAGCAGAACGGAGAGGGACGGACATGCAGGCTTGATTGATTGCTTTATTAATGTTCAGAGGGGAAACTTGTCACCGTACAAAAAAAACATTGCAGTCCATATATGCATGCACGACCAAAAAATTAATACTGAGACCTACTTTAGGGCACAGGTTAAACAAGTTCACTGCAAAATTATTGGCGCCTTTCAAACGGACTAAATGAAAAAGCAGAGATAAAAAGAATTTTTTTTTTTTTAACATACACAACAAAAACATTAAAGTATTCAAAAGACTTTAGTGAAGAGTTATTGGTTCCCTTTCCTAAAAGAAAATAAGGGGAAAAGAACAATGTATCTTTTTGAATTGTTAATTTTCCTGAAGGGCGCCAATAATTTTGGAGTTGACTACAGTACACATTCTGAATGCCAGAGGATAAATGGAATGCTGAATTCTCTTATACACATCAAAGGCATTAAGGAATACAGAAAGCTACTTTGATCTACAAGATGAACTAGTTGACTGCAAAATTATTGGCGCCCTTCAGAAGGAACATTTTATCATTGTCGATTTTTTTCCCTTAGATCTCTTTTCCTTGAAGGGTGCCAATAGTTTTTTGAGTTGACTGTATGTTCTATATGTGCAGGATTGACTAAAATACTGCATCCTCTTATACAGGCAGCTGCACACACACACACACACACACACACACACACACACGGAGTAAAAACCAGCTTTAGGGATTTTACATCCTGTATCTCCTGTTAACATTCCCACAGCACATACTGTACATCAAGCATTACCCAAAATCCTGGCATTGAATTAACACCTAACATTTATATAAATCCAGCTGAATAAAAGTAAACGGAGTGGATTGAGCGCTGGGGATTTGGCGCTGCATGGTGACGCATCATGCCTACATGAACACACTCATAAATAGCACATGTAGCATACTTTCCACCACATATTATGCGTATGAGCAATTTGCAGGTCATCAGTGGAGAGCTACAGGATATAATTATAATAATCTCACAGAAAAACCCTCCATCCAGTTTGTCAGTATTGTCACAGACCCTTATTATTACATAATTATTTCTGATTCACCAAAAATCCAACAAGATGTGATTTGTTAATAGGTTCTGTATTATTATGTAATATTATTTTCTGTGCACACAATGTTATGATGTTGTGGAAACTTGCCGGGAACAAGTTACTATCTTGTGCGCATGAGTTATTTAGCTCACAGTACACCGTATTGTACCGTAATATTAACACACTAAATATTATGCCCAGGCAGCACGGTGGCATACTGTAGTGGTTTGTACTGTGACCTCGAACCTCCAGAGTCTGGGCTCGATTCTCGCCTTTGGGATCTGCGTGCATATTCTCCCTGTGCTTGGTGGGATTCCTCTGGGTAATCGTGGTTTCCTTTCACAGTCCAAAGACATGCAGATTAGGCTAATTGGCGTTCCCAAATTGCACGTAGTGTGTGAAGTGTGTGCCATATGATGGATGATGGCTCAAGGCCCCCTGCAACCCTATATGCAGGATAAAGCGGTATGGATGATGAGTGATGAGAATCTGGAGGCTGCGTCTGCGGCCTTGGGCTCTTAGACTGCTCAGTCCTCAGTGTGGTGGCCTGTGGTGCACTGGGTGGCACTGGGTGGCACTAGGTGGCCACACTGTTTTTGAGTTCTGAGGATTCCTTTGGCACCCACGTTGAACGTCTTTGATCATGTGGCTCCTAGCACACTTGTTTTTGGTCCAATCCCATCAAATGCCTTGAAAATCCCTACTACGCTGGAAAATAGACATGCCGACCAAAAAATAAGTAACCCCTTCTAATCCCCTTCTGAAGCTCTTTCCACAACTCTCTCCATCAATTTAAAATTTGTTTGGTCAGTGGGTGTTGATCAATATTCTGTAAAAGCAGTTCTGGCTGCAAGGATTATACTAATGCGCTCATTCTATTACCTTACCATTTCCTCGGAAATAATGCTCGGTTACAGGGTTTGTGTTTAATTTTGATTATTTTTCTGTAAAATTAAACCCTGCTGCGTTTTATTTCTTACATACATTATTGCATTCTGAATACATGCTTATTCTCTGTCTCTGATGAACTTTGTAATTTACGTTGGTGGGAATTTCAAGGCATCCTACGGGTTTTTCGTGGGAATTTCATGAGCCCTTCATGGTATTCTGAGCCTTTCCGAGAAATTCCGTATTGCGAAACGTATTTTCCCATAGGAAATAATGTAAATGCAGATAATCCGTTCCAGCCACCCAAAAATATTACCAATATTACCAATTTACAATATCATTATATTTTTGCACATTTAGAAAACTTGTCAAATAGAAAATAAATAGTCCACATTTAACCTTAATTTATGATTACATTTGGCACCGGCTGTTATAAAAATGAAATTGAAAGTGGCTCCCTTTCTTTCTTCCTACTGTTCTTGGTAACATTCTCGGTACACATGCTGCTATTTCTTTACTAAATCTTGCACAAAATGCAAAAAAATAAAAGACACAAAAAAATAAAATCGCTTCACTTGGCTTTTCACTGATGCAAACAGATTTTGATCGGCTGTGAGAAGTTCGCACGACCGGATGTACGTTCAACGCGTATGGCGAAAATGCTTTTGTATGTCGAGGTACCACTGTATAAGTAAATGTTCATGATGTTCATACAGTATACAGTACAGACCGAAAGTTTGGACACCCCTTCTCATTCAAAGAGTTTTTTCTTTCTTGTGTTCTTTCTTGTGTTCTTTAGCCCAAACGCGCTTGTTGCCTGTCCTTAGCAGTGGTTTCCTAGCAGATATTCTACCATGAAGGCCTGATTCACACAGTCTCCTCTTAACAGTTGTTCTAGAGACGTGTCTGCTGCTAGAACTCTGTGTGGCATTGACCTGCTCTCTGATCTGAGCTGCTGTTAACCTGCGATTTCTGAGGCTGGTGACTCGGATGAACTTATCCTCCGCAGCAGAGGCGACTCTCGGTCTTCCTTTCCTGGGGCAGTCCGCATGTGAGCCAGTTTCTTTGCAGCGCTTGATGGTTTTCGTGACTGCACTTGGAGACACTTTCAAAGTTTTCCCAATTTTTCAGACTGACTGACCTTCATTTCTTAAAGTAATGACGCCACTCGTTTTTCTTCACTTAGCTGCTTTTTTCTTGCCATAATACAAATTCAACCTCTTTGAATGAGAAGGTGTGTCCAAACTTTTGGTCTGTACTGTATATACACAGAAAATCTTATGGTGAGCACCGATATATTGAGTTTTATTTGGAATCTCAGGAAAATCCCAAACACTCCCCGTCTGCATGAAACGGAATCAGATTTCCGCTGAACAATTGTAAAACCAAGACGAAATTGTGGGAGTCGAGTGATTAAGCGCCGAGACGTTCGTTCTCGAATAAAAGACCCGCGAGTGTGTTTCGAGCGATTTCTCTCCCTGATCCCAAACACAGCCTACGTACATTACGCAGGTTTTATTGGTGCTCAGTAAAGCCACCCACGATCTGTTTCGGCCCGATTCAGTCTAGAATGTGAGGCTGTTTGTGTGTATATGTGCATGTGTCTGTATAGTGTTTTACGCCGATCTAATCTCTGCTTTCCGCTGATTCAGGGATGCGGATGACGAGCTGAGTCTGTTGTTGAACGTGTCGTTTGTGAAAGGCTGTGTGTGAAATGGCTTCGGGTTCCTCTGTGCATCACTTCATTTGACTAAAACCGCTCTAATCCTCAATGGATAATCTGTCAAATGGCTTCCTCTCGTGTCCTTCTCTCCACACACACTCCGCCTGCGTTGCTCTTCTCACTGACCCACATTTATATGACATCGCAATTTAGAAAAGGTACGTTCCAACGTTCAGTTATACAGACGGTTATAAAGAAAGTGAGGACATGCCCATAAATCCCTGGTGTTACATTAGGACTTTAGACTTATGCGCCTTTGCAAAGAATCGATGTAAGTATTTATTTTCTGCTCAGATATTTCTCGACTCGACAAAGAGCTGCATCTGAGACCTCCTTATGGAGATTTATCTGCGCATATTAGCATGCAGCAGCCGAACACGGCTGGATTAAAACCTATCAGAGGAGAATTATCATACTGAATAACGTTCTTGGTGATTAACAGAAACCTGCTAATCCAAACGCCTGGCACTTACGGAAAGAGGTTCCATTTAGTCCAGGCATTCAGAGGAGGCCAGAGAAAGAGTTCAGTAAGCAAGTAAGTATTTATGGAAATGAATCACGTCCACCATCCTGAACCAGCTCTAGTTCATTGGACAGGGACATTAACATTTTATTATTTTGTTTAAAAAAGTGTTCCGTTAATGGAGAATTACTTAGCGGCGTAATTAAAGCCATGACCTGGCTGAACCTGAGTCTGAAAATACAGCTTTAATGGGTGAGGTGCTAATGCATCTACAGCTTAAACTCACCAATTTTTTTTTTTTTTTCAGGTTAAATTAGGAAAATTCCAACACGTGAGATCAGTCTGGTGTGAGAAGCGGATTTTGTCATGGAATTTAGAGAAGTTTGAGTAACGGTTCTGGCGCGTTTCGAATTCAACAAATTCAATTCGTTTGAATTGCATTTTCATTATGATTATAATTTTGGCTCTTGTTATTAATTCATCCTAAGAGTGATAGTGTTGCACTTACAGTACAGTAGTTTTTTTTAAAATGGATTTTTCCCCGATTTTCTCCCTAATTTAGTCGTGTCCAATTCCTCCCCGTCACTAGGGGGCTCCACATTAAGGCTACCACTACCACTCAGCCGGGAGGGCGAAGGCTATCACGTGTTTCCTCGCCAGCTGACCGCATCTTTTCGAACTGCTCGCTCACGAACACACTCGGAGGACAGCGCTATCCGCTCCTTCCGCTCGCGTGAGCTCACAGACGCCCCTGATTGGCTGTAGGAGTGGGAGCACTAACTACCTCTCATCCCTCCCCTCTGAGAGAGCTCGGCCAATCAGCTCTCTCTAGACCTCCGGCTGCGAGCGGTTACAGATCCATCAGGATTCAAACTTGCGATCCCCGGATGATAGGGCGAGCGCTTTACCGCTGCGCCACTCGGAGGCCAGATTACATTTAATGTATTCTTGTAAAAACAGTTTCCCTTGAAGGCAGCTCGTGCACACAACTTTTATCTTGATTTTATCCAAACTTCCATCTAGAAGCTTTTTATATTGAAACTTGACATTCAGCATCATTCAGCTATTATCGCACACAGCCGGGTAGCCATGCGGTTAAGTATGGGAAGCCATCAGGGTCAAATCTGGTCATTTCACAAAAGAATACGAATGTGTTCAAATTTCTAGATTAATCACACGCGTTAACACATTAATATTGACAGCCCTAGTTTAAAGTAAAGTAGTCGGTCACTATTAGACTGTTTGTACTGGACATTGGTATTCAGCTAAAGAATCCACAACGGAGGACATTTTCACAAAAAAAAAAAAAAAAAAAAAAAAAGGTGATACTTCTCACCCTAATCATAGACTATTCACTCTTCTCGCTTCGGGCGGGCCCTACAGGGGCCTCAGCAGACTGAAAAATAGCCTTTTTTTCCTTTAGCTGTTATTGTATTGAACAGCTGACCACGGCATAATAACCACGACACTCCTGCAGTGTCTCCTTCACTTTATATTGCACTGCTTTATCCACTGTGCATCTTTGCACCATCCATAATCTATAATGTTGTCAGTGCACTACTGTATATTCCACCCATATTTATTCTCTGTATATACGACATACTGTATATTATATAGCCATCAATATACTGTAGGGACAAATGTATATCCCGTTTAGATTGTTATCTCCATGACATGTCTTCATCCCTACACCATGATGCACAAATATACTGTATATTACTATATATATATATATGTGTGTGTGTGTGTGTGTGTGTGTATATACATAAGACCCTCACACCCCTGTACATATGATGACATTATTTTTACTACATTTGTTATTAATCTAATCTAATCCAGAACTGAGTAGCCTAGTCATGGTTCTACAGAATATTTTCTGTCATGATATTTATGTCATGTGTATTTATTTTTCATCTATTTTACTCTAACTTCAAGTTAGAATCAGCACCAGAGCGCACACACACACACACACACACACACACACACACACACACACATACACACACACACACAAACACACACACACACACACACACACACACACACACACACACACACACACACACAAACACACACACACACACACACACACACACACACACACACATACACACACACACACACACACACACACACACACACACACACACACACACACACACACAGACAGATTTATCCCGCAGGCAATACGGCTGCTTAACAGTCACACCAGTAAAGAACATTTACATTTCCACTAAATGTTTAGGACTGCTACAGGGCGTACGATTTGTCACCCCACTATTGCATGTGGCACGTACCACGGATCAGTCCCTTCAGGAAAACAAAAGAAAACACATATTTGTAGAAAATATGTAATGTAAATTATTGCACTTGTTTAGATAAATGCGCCTTTCATTTTATCTGTGGTTTCATTTCATTCAGTCACCTTCAGCTTTGATTACAGCGCACAGCGTGGTGGCCAGTTCATGTGTGGAAATGATTCCTCATGCTCCCAGAAACACCTCTGAGTCCTGGAATACAGCCGTGCCATCAGGCAAAAAAAAAAAAAAAAAAAATGTGATAACCCGGTCGTTCAGTACATTCAGGTCATCAGCTGACTTCATTTTATTGCCCCATACAGTGGCCACTATGCACGGCTTATTTCTTATAAACTGGTTTTCTTATGGACACACAGCTGTTTAGTCCCAGTTCTTATCACATTGTGTGTGTGTGTGTGTGTGTGTGTGAGTGTGTGTGTGTATGAAAATGCTCTTACATTCACTATTAAAAATAACTCAAATAAAAATAATGGTTTTTACTGTTGATTTTTTTTTTATGATGCAACTTCCCCAAATGTTTAAGTGATCTTCAGTCATAATTTTATGTCCGATCACATTTCTTTCACAAAGTTGACGGTTCAGCACTATCCTTCCAGGATTTCATAACGTGCTGAAGTGTTCTTAACCCTAGTCCAGTCATTTCAAATCTCCTTAGTTGTTTTCTTTGCTCGATGCAGCACAATATTTGACCCTTCTGAAATGGCAAACATACTACATATACATCATATATAAATTTAGTGTAACAATTTACTTACCTTACCTTGATTTGCAACATAAAAAAGTAAAAAATAATGAAAAATCACAAAAGTCAAACATTTTAGTGGCACAGTGGTAAAGTTCTCGCCCTATCAGCCGGAGATCTAGAGAGAGCTGATTGGCCGAGCTCTCTCAGAGGGGAGGGACGAGAGGTACTTAGTGCTCCCACAATAATCACGGCCAATCAGGGGCGCCTGTGAGCTCAGCGGATAGTAATAGTCTTCGGCCCTCCCGGCTGTGGGAGTCCCCTAGTGACGGGGAGGAATTGGACTCGACTAAATTGGGGAGAAAATCGGGGGGAAAAAAAAAAAGTATTGTACACAGACTGTACAATGTACGTAAAGGCATAACATAAAGGCATAATCACACAAACAATACTGAACCTTATACCTTTTCTCCTATTTATTTTATTCAGTTCATCTCCTTTTATTGGATTTTATTCTTTTTAGCAACTTCTATACGTGCAGGATATTGTTTTATTGAATTATTGTTGGTGCTGAATTTTTGAATAATGATGTAAGCACTGACAACTACAGTGAATCTGAAGTAGGTTTATAATCACATTCAACAAGCAGTGCGCCTAAGAATGATTTTTTTTTTAGATTATGTAATAAAAAAATGAACACATGTCCTTTGTTGGTTTTAGGTCAGATTTCCCCCTTACATCAGTATGTAAGGCATCATCCTTGAATTCTCTCTTAAAATTCTGTCGGATCTATGGGTTGGTATGCCGTGCGTGACGTATTCACAGTTCATGCCGAAATCTTGGGATTAGCTTTGTATCCTCTGCATCACTAAAAAGGATAAAGCACTTACTGTAGATGAAGGAATAAAAAGAGGTCCAGATTTGCATATACTAAATAAAAAAAAAAAAAAAAAATCCTTTTTCAATAAATGATGTATTATTATTATTATTATTATTATTACTATTAATATGTTTATGTATTCAAAACACCTTTTGTATGACAAAATTCTTTATTTTAGATGTATTTTAGGTTGTTAAATCTGTCTTTTCGACCTGCACTAAGCTCGTGTGTGAAATGAAACGGCTGATAAACATAATGTCAGTAACCAGCAGGATCCCAGAAAACAAATGATCTTTCAACATGAAATATTACCTCAGCTAAGGAAACGTCTGTACCCAGAATGCAGAACAGTATGCCTTAAAAATAAGCTTTAAAACATCTGTTCAACATTGGGGGGAAAACAAGAAATGCTACATTTAGTTGTAGGGAAGTTTTTACTTTAATAATTCAATTTCTTTTAAAATTAATGTTATTGATGGAAAAGTCCTAAAAATGCTCATTTTAATATTGACTTCAAAATCATATCATTCAAGAGTATGATTACTGTCAGTATCATTTTAATCGTTAATCCAGATGTGCACTACTGTGCAAAACCCAGGCCTCATTTCTTCATGAATTCAATTTAATGATGTGGATTAAATGAAAGAAATGGGAGCAAATGTTTTACCGCGACAGGCTGCAAAGTGCCTAAAGATGTAAACCATTTAAAAATTCATTGTTTACAGGACAACCTCGGCAGCGGCCTCATTTCCCGTCTCGTCTGTTCCAACCGCTCAGCGTTCGGCGTCTGCAGTGTCAGTGACTAATCATCTGTCATCACCTGCAGCTGTTTCTCACTGCTTCATGTCTACTGTATGTGTCTGGTGTTTGCAGATTCCTCAGATCAGCTATGCCTCCACAGCCCCGGAGCTCAGCGACAACAACCGCTACGACTTCTTCTCTCGGGTGGTCCCCCCGGACTCGTACCAGGCTCAGGCCATGGTGGACATCGTCAAGGCGCTCGGCTGGAATTACGTCTCGACGCTGGCCTCGGAGGGCAACTACGGAGAGAGCGGTGTGGACGCATTCGTTCAGATCTCTCGAGAGGCAGGTAGAGTAACGCAGTCTCATTTACCAGCCCTAACACCGCTTCTGTCAAGCAAAATGCTTAATGACACATCTGAAGGCTAAATGGGTCATCATCCAGTCTCACTACACCAGGTGTCAAAGTCACATTCTGCCCAGATCACATCGAGATTTTTATGAGCCTTTTAAGGGCCATGAACTGAAGCTATTAAGTGTTGAAGAAATAAAACCTGTAAAAATGCAGGCAGATGGTTAAAAAAAAAAAAAAGAAGAAGAAAAAAAGTCATCTGAGCGTAATATTCAGGCTAGATGAGAAGAAAAAAAAATCTACATTGTGTGTGTCTCTGCTGGGAAAGTGCGTTTTTTTTTTTTTTTTTCTTCTTCTTCTTCTTTGCTTTAATGAAACGTTATCACTTGGTATGATGTGTAGCAAACTAATCAGATTTTTGCCTTAACCACGGAAAAGATTAGAAAATTGGAAGAAAGAGATTAGAAAAAGCTGTCACAGAATCAGATCGTGTGTGCCAAGAATATATGTCTTTTATCTCCCGTCCCACGCCACGAAACATTTCTTTCTCTAACATATTTCGAAGTCTCTATCCTGGATGATTCATTTGGGGATTTGAACTCAATCGCCGAGACACACTGATGACCGACTCCTGATGCATTTCTGAGTCATTTCCAGATGGAAGTCTGACTTCAAACCGGAGCAGATGGGTTTTGTACATGTGCATGTTACAGTATACTGTAGGTCTGCTGTGACCTGCGGGCTCGAGGGAACCCCCTATGTGATGTTATATAAAGGTGTTGCTTACAGTATATACATGATATTACAAAACACTGATATATGGTATGTTGATAACGATATTACAGCCATGATGAAAAGTTTTTAGATTTTTTTTTTTTTGCCGGGTTGACCCTTCTTTTTTAAGACCTGTCAATCAACTTCTGTGGCACAACCTGACTTACTGTATGGCAGACAAAATTGAGCGTGAGCCCACTCACATGTTGGTACTGATGGCAAGTCAGTAGTAAAATCAGGATGTGGTCCGGAGGTTGATTGACATCATACCAGGGCGAATTGAAAAAAAATTAATAAATAAAGGGTCAACACTGAACGTAATGTAATTATCAATAAAAAGGCATCGATGCTTATAAAATGCTTGTAATTATACTTCAGTATACCGTATGAACACCTGACGAGAAGATCTAAAAACCATGCAAATTATTATTTGTGTCATTCTCAAATCTTTTGGCCCCGGCTCTAGATCACCGTATTGCTTAGCCCGATCCTGCTCTAGTTCACCTGCATGCTACGCCTGCTAGCTAGCTAGCTAACCTCTGTCATTTTAGAACAGGATCTGAGAACCACTTATCTAACATACACTTACTCGAAAATTCAATCGGACCTCTGACTGGATTATTTGCCTGGAGGCATTTTGGACTAGAGAAATAAACTAGATAGATTTCCATCCTGCACTCGTCTCACACAGTGATTTTTTATTTTTTATTTTTGATTATTTTTTTTATTTCACTCCAGTGTTGGCTTTTCAACTCTAGTGGTTTTACTTTCTTTGGGAATTAACACTGTAAATAAGTCATATTTACTGCCATAACCGCTATAAGTAATATTTATGACCTCAATCTATACTTCTGCTTTACTGACTTGCAGGACGTCGTCTGTAGAGTCATACAGTATATACAGTACAGTATGTGACTTAGCAGTAGGAAAACGGTTGTAAAAACTAATTGTATAGTAGGAAAAAAATGTACAAATGTAAAAGTTATGGCAAGCGCTGCTCAGATTTGCAGCACTGAATACAAAAAAGGCTGAACATTTCTTAATGTATTAAAACTGTTGATGATTTCCTCCTTTAGTGCAGATCAGTGGTAGGTTTCTCGCCAGCCCTGCGGAAGGCCCGGGTTCGATTCCCAGCCAATGCCCAAACCCCAGCCGCTGGATGCAGTGCCGGTCCCAGACCTGGATAAAAATGGGAGGGTTGCGTCAGGAAGGGCATCTGGGGTAAAACCTGTGCCCAGATGTTGTGACCGGAACAGCCGAAAGACCAAAGTGCAAAACAGTGCGGCGATTGTTCTGGGCCGATTTGGCTGGACTACTGATTTCAGAGGACTCTTAAGAAAAGCGTTGAGTGGTGTTTGATCTGCTTCTATTCCATCCCTCTAATCTTGCCATCTTGTGTCTGAAGTAAGTAAATGCCTACGGATCCAGACGTTGAGGCCAGCCTGTATTTAAAGCTCACACTTGTGATGTGAAGCCAAACCAGCTGCCATTTTGTCTGGGTTGTAGTTTTACAATACCGGATAGATGCTGTGCATTTCCACAACTTACGGCCGGCCGATCCGTGACGGGTCCCTGGCCGACACTTGCTCCGAATGTGATCCCCCACGATGATGCATTAATTTAGCCCCGCCCCTTTAACATCCATACCTTCTGTGCTACAGTAGGAAGCCAGGTTGCACTGCCATATACTGTACAGTATTTCTGCCAGTGGGAGCAGGGACTGCTTTAGTGTCTGAGTGCCAGCCTTTAATTATGCTTTAATGGTCAAACCTTGCATGTATACAGTATAAGACGTCGTGCCGCTGGATTGTCTGCATCTTTTCATCATTACATCAGGGATGTCATCCTGCTCTGTCACTCTCATATACTTTCCAAATTATAATATTAAAAATGTCAGCTAAAAGTAGATATTTTGTCGTTGTACTGAATAACGGTGGTCAAGACAGTTTTGGGAAAACTTGTGTCTATCAGTCATCCAGCAACCTCAGTAGAGTTGGAGTGCAAGGTAGGGAGAAAAATTAGGTTAAAAAGAATTGTGTTTAATAACAGAATGTACAGAAACTATACTGATATTCTTCGTAGTTAAACAGTGTTTTTATATAAAAAAAAACTATAGTTTAACATTAAATGAAACTTATCTATCATAATCTTCCAAATCATAAATCTGCCAGTACACTGTCCTCTTGAGTGTTGTAAAGAACAGCTGGAGACGGATAAACACTGATAACGCTCAACAAGCAGCGTTATCTGTTCTCTCGTCATGTTCGGTAAAATCCCTGGGGGAAGATTTGACCAGCAAACCGTAATTATTTGGCTTGGTGGTATTTCTGTGGCAGGCATGAATGCCAGACAAAATGGTGAGTGTATTGATTGTGGATCACATGACTGCAAGAGCTCTAATCACTGTGTATGACATTGTTACTGACCTTTCTAAATAAGGCTTTGTTTAAAAAAAAAAAAAACAATTAAGAAACATTACGGAGCCATGATAGGTTTATCAAGTCAATACCTGATAAATAATACTTTATTATTATTATTATTATTATTATTATTAGGCGGCACCGTGGCTTAGTGGTTAGCACTATGTCCTCGCATCTCCAGGGTCGAGGGTTTGCTTCCCGCCTTGCGGTCTGTCTACATGGAGTTTGCATGTCCGTGCTTGGTGGGTTTCCTCCTGGTGCTCCGGTTTCATCCCACCGTCCAAAGACATGCAGAGTACGCTGATTGATGTAGCTGCCCGTAGTGTGTGAATGAGCGTGTGATTGTGTGAGGATGGCTATGTGGGACACCGTTCAGGGTGTACCCCGCTTCGTGCCCTACGTCTCCTGGGATAGGCTCCAGGCCCCCCCGATACTGGATAAAGTGGTATAGACGATGAGTGACTATTATTATTACTATTTATATTATTATTATTATTATCATCATCATCAAGCACTCTGTTTATACAGCATCTCAAGAAAAGTAATAAACAAAAAAGAGAGAAACCGAAAAAAAATAGCAAAAAGGAGAGTAAAACATCAATCAAACCCAAAAGCAGAAGTGATGAGTTTATTTTCTCATTAGGCGTTATTATTCTATCATATTAATATTATTATAAGCAGCATAAAGAGTAGGACATTATATAGAGAGAACAATTGCTAATGAACGTGTGTGTGTGTGTGTGTGTGTGTGTGTGTGTGTGTGTGTGTGTGTGTGTGTGTGTGAGGATTTTATATCTTCAAACCCAACTCAGCTAATCAGATTTTAGAAACTGTCCATTTTAAATTGCATTATATTTATAGTAACTTGTATCACCTTTACCTTATTCTACCTCTAACCCTAAACTCGTCAGCTAATTACACGGCAGCGGACTGGTCTTTAGTGACGCCGCTCTCCAGGCCCGGAATCAGATCTGACCCTCCTTAACCTTCAAAGTCTTTTTTTGAGCTCAACTGAACCAAATTAGTCCGTCTATTAATATCGCTAGCGGCACTGTACGTCCCATGGAGCCCGAAAAAACATAGCCAGGACATCTGTATGCATTTATACCCGTCTCCTCGCAACTCCTCTCTGGTCATTAATATAGATTAGAGCCGGTCCGTATCAGTGAGACACTTTTCAACATCACTGTCCGTCTTCTTGTGTGACAGGAGGCCTGTGCATTGCTCAGTCTATGAAGATCCCCCGAGACCCCAAACCCGGAGAGTTTGACAAGATCATTAGGAGATTAATGGAGACCCCGAACGCTCGAGGGATCATCATCTTCGCCAACGAAGACGACATCAAGTAAGTCCATCAGTGCTCATGTACTGTCAGCACTGCTGTCCTCCTAGTTGAGCATGGCTTCCATGGCAACGGTGCCACACGAGGTAGAAAGTTTAACTGTCATTTTTCCACTGTAGTTTAATACCACATAAAATTTGCAGGCAAGATTTGACTCAAATGGGCTTTGTGATTTTTTATTTCATTTGTTATTTATGCTTAATGAATACATCCAATGCAATCTTTACCGACACCAATCAGCCAATCATGTCTCAGCAGTGCTAAACAGTTAGTCTTCTCATCAAACATCAAATGTGATTTCTGTAACATCTGGAACAAGTGACAGTTCTATCCTGATGCTTTCCTGATAAATGTGAATAATGAATATACCAGTAGTATATTGATGCTTTTCTCCTCGAGGTGGGTGTATCCACAGTATATGCATCACTCAACATGATAGGTTACCGTACAGTATGTAGACAGGATGTGCAGAAGAAAAGGGAAGTCGACTATGAAAACTTAACCTTCAAAGATGAATGGACATGGAGATCAATGTACAGTGGAACCTTGGATTACGGGCATAATTTGTTCCGGAAGTGGGCTCGTATTCCAAAATACTCGTAAACCAAATCGAATTTTCACATACGAAATAATGAAAACTCAAATTATACGTTCCACAGCCCCAAAAAATAAATACATAAAAATAATTAATACAATATATAAAGTAAGAATAAAACAAATTAACCTGCAATTTACCTTAAAAAGTAAAAAGAAATCCCGACAGATAAGTGTTTCCAGTTGTGCGCGCAGGCGCTGTGTATTTGTGTGTGTATGTGAAATTAGCCCTTTCCCTCGCCTTGTCTTCCACAGTAAAACTCTTCCTCCCTCCCCCCACCTCGCTTTTTAAGTTTCACGACAAACACACACACAATGGAAACACTGTTTTAAGAGGGAAAAAAAGAAATCTCTCTAATGACTCTCGCCTGAGCACATACTAACGGAATCACTGCTGTAAAGTGAAAAAGCTAAATAACAAATGAACCTGCACTTTACCTTTTGAAAGAATCGTGACAGAGCTGAGTTTCTGTGTAAAGCAGAGAGTTTGTGTCTGTATGTCTGTGTGAAGCCGGGGAGGGGGGTGTAAAGGCAAGGGAGTGTGTGTGTGTGTGTGTGTGTGTCGGTATCAAATTAGGCGCGCACACACATAGGAGACACGCTGAAACAGAGAGAGAGATGTTGATTATACCAGTAAGAAACTAACACTAAAACCCAACAGGGGAGACAATTACCCACAATTCCGCAGCACAAAAAATCATTGGCTCAGGTGTGATCACGTGACGCTCGGTGTCAAAACAAGAGCACATGCCTGATACATGATACTCGGCACTCGTAAACCAAGACTTGCTCGTTTTTCAAGTCAAAGTTTATTAAAAATCCTTGCTCGTCTTGCGGAACACTCGCAAACCTCGTTACTCGCAATCCGAGGTTCCACTGTATGTTTATTCATCCTGCGAGAAGTTTCAAATCAGTTTGTCTCATATCTCCTGAAACCATGGCGATGATAAAAAAGCACCACCATGAGACAAAACACGGGTCCTAAGAGCAAACATATCCTCAGTAAGTGCTTGGTGAGTGAACTGAGAGCCTGGTATGACAGAGCAACCCGAGTCCTTTCACATTCATTTACAGGCCAGCAGTGTGCAAATGATGATACACTAATAATTGATTAAAGATGTTTATATTCATTCCAAATACACGGACTGTACAAACTGTCCACATGTTTAGCATACAGTAGTTGCTGAAAACTGACAATTAATATTTTTTTGGAATGCTATGGAAATTTTTTTTATTTTTATAGACCTACAGTGACTGCATATATAGAAATCCGAATCCTAATACAATAAAATTCGGACCAAAGCTCGAAGAAAAATTCAATTGACTGGACCTTATTCAGTTTTAATTCAGCACTCCTGCTCTAGAGTTGAGTTTACACCACATGGTGCAAAAATTGTGCTGTTGCCTGGTTAATGAGAGAAATTGGAATTTAAGTTTATAGGAAACTCTAAAGATCTTCAGAAACTCGGAAGATCACTCTTTTCAAATTCGCGAAACAGAAAAGCATCTCAGAGCGCGCCACACGTCAAACCCTTGAGGCAGAGACAGGGCTTCAGCTGCAGACAATTACATTGCGTTCCCCTTAGGAATCTGACACTACTCGACCATTGCAGATTGAAAAACTTGTTTGTCACCTGTGTTTTTTTCTTTCCTCTCAATCTCCTAATCTTCAATTGTCGTGCTGTTTTCAAGACCCTTACTGTACCAGCTGTATCTCGCCTCAGTAGTACAGTACAGTATGTGATCCTGTTAACACAACGTGTTAATTCTATAGGTTTTCAACAGCCTGATCATCTGTTATGGAATTGTCTCAGCTGTTAATACACTGCTATTTATATAACTCTGACGGCTAAGACGACTGTGCATTGCTTGGCGTGTACTGCACGTGCGCCCTTTATAGCTGCGTGAGGGTGTATTGTGGGTGCAGTCGCAAACAAAAGCCGGGAGATTCGGTTTGAAATCGTTACAAACGTAATTAGAATGAAGTTCCTTTGATGCATTGATAAGCTAATAAAGGGGGCTGGAAAATGAAATAAGGCATCGAGCTGTGAAGCGGACCGGAGAGCGTGATGGGGATTAGATATGAAACTCAGACTTTATCATATGATATTGAAAGGGAAAATATTACTATAGATTTAATGTTAAAATTTGACTCAATATTTAAGGCTATACAGTACGGTATATGGTGTGTGTGTGTGTGTGTGTGTGTGTGTGTGTGTGTGCTGCTTGCTCAAAGTTTTGTGCTTTTTGTCCTGGTTAAAATTAAAACTTGAGATGGTTCAAAATTTGCAAGCGTGTCTTGTGTAATGCCGTAACGCAGGAGCTTGACCCAGCCTACGGCGTGTTCTGTATCCGCTTTTGAAATGTCACTTTGGTATGAAAGCTGTCAGCGATTACAGCCTTCCTGATGTTATCTCCGACCATTCCGTGACTATGAACATATTGTACACAGGTACTGTGACGCTGCCGGTTAGACATCGCTTTCGTTAAAGCCTTGACAGGCGAGATAGAGAGATGTAAAGCGGTTTACCTTTCGCCACAGTGCTGAGGAGTGACAGGCCGTCGGTCTGTAGGACAATGATGTCAAAGCCTCAGTCATGAACTGAACTGAACTGAAGGTCAGCACTTCCCTGCCGTCCTGAGCCAAAATACAGAACATTTTCTGAACGTAAAGTCTGATTTAAGAGTAAATGTTTAGGTTTTAACCACCGCTGCGGATGAATTATGCATTTAAAGATGACAGAAAGTCAATATCACAAGATTTAACAAGGATGCCACGCACAGTCATATAGAGCAATAATAAAAAATGGTGCATTTTAAGAAGGCCACATTATTTAATGAGACGAGCCAGAAATAAAATCAATGGCTTCTTATACAGTATACAAATAAAGGCTACGTCTACGTCTTTGCTAGAAATGCCAGAAACAAATGCCACGCCTCCTGCTTTAATACGACTTCCAGAAAAACCGGCCACGCCTCCTATATTACGAGTTCCAGAATCAGGGGCCACGCCTCCTGTTTTACTAGGACTGACAGAAACAAAGAAGCCACACCTCACTTCTTTGCTACACCTTCCAAACAAAGTGGCCACACCCCCTCCTTTACTACAAATTTTAGAAACAGAGGCCACGCCTCCTTCTTTATTTACTCTAACGTCCAGAAAAAATATGCCACGCCTCCTTCTTCACTACGACTTTCAAACAAAGAAGGGATGCCACATTCTTTATTACAACTTTTAAACAACTAGGCCACGCCTCCTTTTTTAAACAACTTCAAGAAAAAGAGGCCACTTCTCCTTCTTTACTACGAATTCCAGAAACCGGGGGCCACACCTCCTTTTTTACTAGGACTGACAGAAACAAAGAACACACTTTTTTCTTTACTACAACTTCCAGGAAAGAGGCCACACCTCCTTCTTTACTAAAACTTATAGACAAAGAAGCCACACCCCCTTTTACCTACAACTTCCAAACAGGCCACATCTCCTTCTTCACTTCAGCTTCCAGAAACAGAGGCCACGCCCCCTTCTTTACCACAGCTTTCAAAAAACAAAGGCAACGCCTCCTTTTAACTAAAACTGACAGACATAGAGGCCACGCCTCTAACACTGTAACTGGCATGCACAGAGGCCACACCTCCTTCACTGGGATTGACAGAAAAAGAAGCCACACCTCCTTCTTTACTACTAATTCCAGAAAAAGAAGCTACACCTACTTCTTTACTAAAACTTACAAAGAAGCCACGCCTCCTTTTTACCTACAACTTCCAGAGGCCACACCTCCTACCTTTACTTCAACTTCCAAAAACAGAGGCCACGCCCCCTTCTTTACCACAGCTTTCAGAAAACAAAGGCAACGCCTCCTTTTAACTAAAACTGACAGACACAGAGGCCACGCCTCTAACACTGTAATTGGCAGGCACAGAGGCCACACCTACTTTACTGAAATTGAAAGGCACAAAGGACACACTTCTTTCACTGGGGTTGACAGGTACAGAAGCCACGCCTCCTTCACTGGGATTGACAGGCACAGAAGCCACGCCTCCTTCACTGGGATTGACAGGCACAGAAGCCACGCCTCCTTCACTGGGATTGACAGGCACAGAAGCCACGCCTCCTTCACTGGGACTGAAAGGCACAGAAGCCACGCCTCCTTCACTGGGATTGACAGGCACAGAAGCCACGCCTCCTTCACTGGGACTGACAGGCACAGAAGCCACGCCTCCTTCACTGGGACTGACAGGCACAGAAGCCACGCCTCCTCAACCGGGACTGACATTTCTGGAAATAATAAAGCGCAGTGATCAGACGTGATGCCGGCGGTACTGCAGCGTATCCGAATCCGTGTATCTGTGTTGTAAATATTGAGGCCCCTGCATCGATTCCGAGCGGCGAATCTTTAAACCCTTACATACGCAGCCCCGTGATTGCCAGCGTTTGCTGATGAAGACCGTAGCCTGTGCGACATGCCGCTGACAGCATCTCCACCTCGTCAGCACGGACGGACGTGTGCGCTGAAGTTTCACACTCATTAAAGCTTGCACCACTAAACAAGCGGCGCGTGTTGACACGGTGAGAACCGGCGCTCACCCGCTACTGGAACAGAATTCAAATCAGATATAATTAGAGGCCGATTTTAAGGGAATCACTGTCTCCTCTACTGAGAAGTCAGAAGGCCAGTTCCTGATGTGTTAACAAGCTCTCGTGGTTGTTCCGCTGGATCACAGTTTAGTCAGTTGTACTGCTGAATCGATATGGCGCTTGTTAATGAGGCAGGACAGGCTGGTTCACTGGAGACGCTCGGTAACAGCCGTCCTTGTGGAAAAGTAAAAACTCAGTACCTGTTTCTAAGTCACAAGATTGTGGATTTTTTTGTTTTTCCTGTTTAATATATGAAATAATATTCTGTGATGAATTCATTCTGATAGGCCCATGGCTTCAGGTCTAAGCCTGAGTAATTAAGGTGTATTGGAGCCAGGATGGAAGAATTCAATAATTAATTTAAAGAAATTAGTATAGTTTTGTCAAATATTTTTGCTCTAACGATAAAACCATTGTTCATTAAGTTTCCAGTTATTGAGTAGAGAATTTTCTATGTAACAGTTTATATTCCTATTTCCTTATCTGACGTTATTTAAAAGGAGCATTCAAATCAACCAGGGACTTTTAATTGTGCAGTTATAAGAGTAAAAACTCCCTTTATTTCTCTATATATTCCCCAGCTACACTAATTCGCTTATCCCAGTGTTTCACTAGTGCTTGGATAACATCAAGTTAGTAAGTTTTCTCAGAATGCCGGCTCCATAATCAGACTGCGTTCATCATGTCTGAAACGCCGGCCTCCCAGGAACTCCTTTAATGGCCCGAACATGTGGAAACGGCTTGGTGCGAGGTCAGGACTGTACAGGGGACGTAGCAATAACTTTCAGGATTTTCACAGACAGACGCGTCTTTTTCGCACGTTGGTGATTCTTAAGGATAAGGTGTTCCACGTGTTAAGTGTTTAGAGGAACGACGTGGGCTCTGAGCCAGGATCATAATTCATGGACGTATGGGCTTCTCTGAGACGTTTTCACCGTTCAGATGTCTCATCACCGCACATTGCTTAAAATCATTTGTATATGTCAATCGGTCTTATAAAATCAGTTTTATAAGAAATTTAACCACAAGTCCCGGTTTGACTTGAACGACCCTTGTCCACGCTTAATAAATACTAATAAAGTATAAACTTAATAATTGGTACTCATTATAGTAAATAATGTTAACCAAGAAACAATAAAAAAACATTAAGATGCATGAATTTTTGGTTTAAGTGGAAATAAAAAATTTATAATAAATCCGTGATTAAAAATAAATGCACAGACAGTAAATTGACCATTTTCAGTACTCTGCTTCACAAATTAGTTCAAATTCAATTTAGCTAGTTAACACCTGTGAATATTTTTTAATGCAGCCTGAATAGCTTTTTCCTTTTCTTTCAATAATAATATGATGTAAGATATAAAAAAAAAATACTACTGAAAATTGGTATAAAATGAATATGATGATACTCTCCCAATGACCCCTGCCTTTATCCTAGAGTGCAGGATAATGTCTCTGTCTCTTCGGTGTAGGCAGGTACTCGATGCGGCTAGACGGGCGAACCTGACCGGCCACTTTCGGTTTGTGGGCTCAGACAGCTGGGGATCGAAGAGCGCCCCCATCCTGGACAATGAAGAAGTGGCAGAAGGAGCCATCACCATCCTGCCCAAAAGAGCCTCTGTGGAAGGTAAAGATGCTGCAAAATTCCTTGAGCGATTATCGACTGATGTAATAATAACAATTACCTTGCGATAACCCTGCTCATGTTGCTTGTTTTGAGCTGTGCGTTCTTATCATGGATAAGCATGTCAGTCCTTACCTTACACAGCATATGCATTAAAGACTTCTCAATCCTCAAACAAGTTGTTACCATAGAAACGATAACATATGAGAACTACGGAACCTACTGTAGCACTACTGTCATATTGCTGTACAACTGCTTTTGTAAACTGCATTCATAACTCTTTAAAGTTGAAGTTTATTCTTGGCACTGGTGGTTTTCTGTGCCTTTCGCTCAGGGTTTGATCAGTACTTCACATCCCGCTCGCTGGAGAACAACCGCAGGAACATCTGGTTCGCCGAGTTCTGGGAGGACGACTTTAAGTGCAAGCTGACGCGTCCAGGCATCAAACTCGACCCGGAGAAGAAGAAATGCACAGGTAAAACCTATCCGTCCTGATCTCTTTTTATTTTTGGGATATGGCATGAAGCTACAGGTATGATCCTTCACAAACCCGTTACCAGTAATACACACTCACCACCTTGCTAAAACCAGGTTTGACCCATTTTTTTTTTTACACATATTCAACAAGGTGCTCGAAACATTCCTTAGAGATCTTGGTCCGTGTCGAATCTGCAGATTTGCCGGCTGCACGTCCATTATGTGAATCTCTTTTGTTCCACCACACCCCAAAGGTGCTCTATTGGATTGAGATCTGGTGACCATGAAGGCCGTTTGAGACCAGTGAACTCATTGTCATGTCCAAGAAACCAGGAGCCCAAAGCGTGCCATTTATCCGTGCGTTCAGAGATGCTCTTCGCCTACCTTTTAACAAGGTTATTAGAGTTACTGTTGCCTTTCTATTAGCTCGCACCAGTCTGTCCATTCTCTTCCGACCTCACTCGGAGAACTTGTCGCTCACTGGATGTTTTCTCCTTTTCAGGCTGGCCGTGAAAATCCCAGTAGATCAGCAGTTTCGCATCGCATCTGGCACCAGCAATTATGCCATGTTCAGAGTCAATTAAATGACCTTTCTTCCCCATTCTGCTGCTCGGATTTAAACTGTTTGCGACCATGTCTAGATTCCCTGACTGCATTGATTTGCGGCCGATTAGATTAACATTAACAAGAAGTTGTACGGGTGTACCTAATGAAGTGTCGGGTGAGTGTGTTGGGTCATGTGTTTTAGTTAAAACTGAGTTTGCTTTATTAGTGACCCGGATACATGATAATTAACCTTGATCAGTAGATATTGGAAAGCTTGAGTCACTTTGAGCAGAGAAGACCCATCTCTGTGGGACAAGTAAAGTGGAAATGGTGGCTCAAACGGGTAAGGCTCTGAGCTATTAATCAGGAGGTCAGGGGTTCAAGCCCCATCACTGTCTCTTGCCTTTTTTAGGCAAATCTCCTCTGCCACTTATTGGTGGCCCATTTCTTAAAGTAGACGCATAGTTCCAGTACAGGTCTAGTATAGGTCTAGTAATATTGTCGTCTTGGACCTTCGCGGTCCGGGTTTGATTCCAGCCTCGCAGTCTGAGTGCGTGGAGTTTGCATGTTCTCCCAGTGCTTGGTGGGTTTCCTCCTGGTGCTCCGGTTTCCTCCCACATCCAAGCAGATTAGGCTGATTGGTGTTCCCAAATTGCCCGTAGTGTGTGAGTGAGTGTATGATTGAGTGTATGTGTATATGTGCCCTGCGGTGGATTGGCACCCTGTCCAGGGTCTAACACGCCAAGTCTCTAGGAATAGGCTCCAGGCCCCGTGACCCTGAATACAGGATAAAGTGGTGTAGACGATGAGTGAGTTAGTGGAAGCCAAGGGTGACTATTGTATTTATTCCTATTTTCACAGTCGTGGTAGGACCTCCGGTCAACATTCACACACACACACACACATACAAATTCACACATTACGGGCAATTTGGGAACGCCAATGTGTGTCTTTGGACCCAGCGTACCCAGCGGAGATCCATCAAGCACAGAGAGAACATGCAAACTCCATGAACACAGACTCATGGAGGGAATCGAACCTGGACCGTAAAGTTCCAAGATATAGACAATGAGTGACTGAACAGTTGTATATCACTCGTGCATTTATACAAGAAGTAGGATATACATGAATATCTTGTTAGCTGGGAAAAATAGTCGCATCCTCCCGGAGCTCTTGTGTTGGTACGAATCTGACTGACGTGTGACTTCTATACAACACACTCATGTTAAGGAGGAAATGTCCTACAAGTTCTAAAATCTTTAAAAAGTGTTCGTTTATCTCCGTAGTTTAAAACTCAGAGCAGTTGTATTTATTTTTTGTTTTGCTGTTTTTTTAAATAAACATATACAGTGTAATGTACAGTAGGGCTCATAGTGCAGTATATAGAGAGATATCCTGGTTTTTTCAGCCCAAAACAGGAAATATTGATGAATTGAATTGAAAACCAAACCATGACTGAACAAAAAAAAATGTTTGTTTTTTTTTATTATTGTTTTCGGTGTCCAAAAAGTAATAATATGCTCATTTTGTAGAGTTCTACATTTCTATGACGTCATTTCACATTTTCCAGTAGACGTACAATTGACCCTTTATAAAGGTAATGATTTGACCTTTATTAACCTTTGTAATGGGTACATTTTGCCACTTTACAGTATAATGACTTCCATATAAGCACATCGTCAGCCAATAAAATGTATACATAAAATAGTATGATGTATAATATATGAATATAATATTGATTATATGATCATATATATCAATATATAACACATAGCAATAAATGAAGTATTTAAATATTTATACAAGTCTTTCGGTTCCTGAAGTGGGACAAAAACATTTTTGCCTGACTCTGTGTGTATAATAAACTTCTGGCAACCTTTTAAAACCGTTCATACTCAAGCGGCGCAGATCTATATATCTGTGTATATATATATATATATATATATATATATATATCTGTGTATGTATTTATATATATATATATATATATATATCTGTGTATGTATTTATATATATATATATATCTGTGTATGTATTTATATATATATATATATATATATATATATCTGTGTATGTATTTATATATATATATATATATATCTGTGTATGTATTTATATATATATATATCTGTGTATGTATTTATATATATATATATATATCTGTGTATGTATTTATATATATATATATATATATCTGTGTATGTATTTATATATATATATATCTGTGTATGTATTTATATATATATATATATATCTGTGTATGTATTTATATATATATATATATATATCTGTGTATGTATTTATATATATATATATCTGTGTATGTATTTATATATATATATATATATCTGTGTATGTATTTATATATATATATATATATATCTGTGTATGTATTTATATATATATATATCTGTGTATGTATTTATATATATATATATATATCTGTGTATGTATTTATATATATATATATATATATCTGTGTATGTATTTATATATATATATATCTGTGTATGTATTTATATATATATATATATATCTGTGTATGTATTTATATATATATATATATATATCTGTGTATGTATTTATATATATATATATCTGTGTATGTATTTATATATATATATATATATCTGTGTATGTATTTATATATATATATATATATATCTGTGTATGTATTTATATATATATATATCTGTGTATGTATTTATATATATATATATATATCTGTGTATGTATTTATATATATATATATATATATCTGTGTATGTATTTATATATATATATATCTGTGTATGTATTTATATATATATATATATATCTGTGTATGTATTTATATATATATATATATATATCTGTGTATGTATTTATATATATATATATCTGTGTATGTATTTATATATATATATATATATCTGTGTATGTATTTATATATATATATATCTGTGTATGTATTTATATATATATATATATCTGTGTATGTATTTATATATATATATATCTGTGTATGTATTTATATATATATATATATATATATCTGTGCCACTTGAGTATTAACGGTTTTAAAAGGTTGCCAGAAGTTTACACAAGTAGGAGGTAAAAAGAATCGAGGCTTTTCTCAAACTCTCTCTTACCAGCTCAATAAAAGAACAACATCCAGACAAAGCGAATTCTACAGAGGAGAAACAAGCGCTACGAGGAACTTCAAGGTTCATTAAAGGTTCTTCAGATGGTTTAATCGTAGAAGGAAAGAAACCATCTGAAGAACTCGTACTGAAGCGCACAGATTCTCAGAGCACTTTTCTTTTCTGCAGCTTTGTTCAAGTGTTATTGTTATTGTTGTTGTTGTTGTTGTTGTTGTTGAGACAATTGTTGTAAACAATAGAGAATCCTCAAAGATTTTTTTTTTTTTTTACCTGAAAGCAGTTCTTTGATATTTTTCTTTACTTTGTTCTTCAACTTTCCTTTTATCATAAAAACATTCGAGACGCATGTCTTTGCATTTTGGGGCCGATTTCTTTTTAATTGTCCATAAAACCCCTTCGATGAAGCAACTGCGGCGGCGAGGCCAGGCGATAACTCGCAGGCGGCGACAGGAGGGCGGAAATAGTTTTGTCTACGAGCGCAGACTCTTGACAGGCGTGGCAGTGACGGGCGACTTCAATGGCCTTTAATACCCTCTTTGTCTTACTGAGGCTGATGTTTATTCATTCATGTCTCACCTTTTTGGCTGTCGCTTGAAATTTATATCTCTCCCCCTTCATGCTTCTCTCTCTCCCTTTCTCTCACAGGTAAAGAGCGGATCAGCCGTGACTCGCTGTACGAGCAAGAGGGGAAGGTGCAGTTTGTGATCGACGCGGTTTACGCCATGGCACACGCGTTACACAACATGCACCAGGACCTGTGCCCGGGGGCGACGGGGCTCTGTGCTAAGATGGACCCGGTTGAGGGGCGTTTGCTGCTCAGATACATCCGCGCTGTCAGCTTTAACGGTGCGGATTCCAGACCTCACACACACACACACACACACGCACTCACTCACTCACTTAGAACACAGGAAAAAAATCAGATAATAGCTCTAAATAGAAGAGATCTTTAAAGTAATCACTCATTCTAACATTTACACGTTTTTCCACTGACGAGCCGTTTTTATTTTCCAGTACCTAGCTTCGAAACTCTTCACACACTTAGTTAGGATAATGAACTGTGAAAATGCACCAAACTCTCATTATTTTAAAATGTTTTGACACAAAATGCGCTCACTGAAAGCCGTTTTTTTTTCTTAAACACTCCTTCATTAATATTGCGCTCGAGCTCGATAATCAGCAAAGCTGTGTATTTCTTGAGCCTAATCTAGTATTCATTCTCATGCGACTTCAAAACACTTGGATCGAATCAGCGAGGCATGAGATAACCGAAAAGAGGATTTTTAGAGAAATGGAAAGAGAGAAGAAAATGTCGATGGAGTCAAGAATTTGTGATTTTTTAAAATTTTTTTATATAAAACTAGCGGTGAAATTATAGACTGTGAATGATCTGCTAATCGGCATGATGTGTGCATGGTTACAGCGTAGTGGTTATCACCGTGGCCTCGCACCTCCATGGGTTCGGTTGCCGTGTCGGGGTCTCTGTGTACTCGATGGGTTTCCCCAGGGTACTACGGTTTCCTCCCGCAGTCCAAAGACATGCAGATTAGGATAACCGCCGTTCTCAGATCGCATGTGTGTGTCCTGTGAAGGATTGGCACCTGGGAGGGACTCCAACCCCCCGTCACCCTGTGCACAGGAGAAGCGTTATACAAGATGAATGAATGAATAATCATCATGGCCTAAATAAAGAAAAAGGAGTGAACGAACACGCCGTTGGTGTGACTTATGTAAGGCAGAACTTACGTTAATCAATATCACACAAGTATTTGCAGCCCAGGTACTGAAGATACCACAGCCGTGCTGATATTCAGTACAACAGCACGACCACGAGTGTGATATTGCTTTTATATGACAGTTCATCAAAAGACTATGATTTTTTTTTTTTAACACGGTTTGGCCGATTCGGTGGATGAATTACGCCAGTTCTTGTGTCTTTAGTTTACTAGTCTGTGTATTTACAGTTGATTTGCTCTATTGAGTGACACGTATAGCCACGCCCACCAAGAAGGGAAAAGCGCCATGTTCGTCAGATTTAACTTCAGGCAAATACAGAAGGACGGGAAAAGTTTCGTTCATTTCCGTCCAGCCAGTTCTGCGTGATGCTGCGACAAAATCGGCTGGACAGACATACAGATATACAGACATACAGACAGAAATGTTTCTGAGACTGGTTTCGGGTCCTCCAGCGTGCGGAACATAAAGATATCGTTGAAAGGGCGAGTTCTGACTAATATACAGACAAAACCGTTCTTTTATTTACTGTATATTATAGACCGAGTGGAAGTTATTAATATTGTGACCCGAGGCAAGAGTAAGTGCGGGACACGACATACACATCCGTCTCCACATTCTCAGAAGAACACTAATGAATTTCAGTGCTTGGGACCCAGCGTCGGCTGTAGGTCAGCGAGATTGTGTGCGTGTGTGTGTGTGTGTGTGTGTGTGTTTAACATACGCTTTCATAACCAGCACTCTGCCCTGCAGTACGACTTCATCTGTGTGAGTAAGACACTGAATCGAGGCTAAATCAGCGCTCCATTACCAGTACTGTACATCTCTCTCTCTCTCTCTCTTTCTCTTTCTTTTACTCTTTCACTTTGCCGTTCTTCTTTTCTCCCGGTCTGACTCGTCTCGACCCCCCCAGCACTTATAAAACGTTATTTCTCCAGCCGCACATGGCCCCGGATTTCTAAAGGAACTGTCCATTAAGGTTTTTCCACCCCAGGAGAAAGAGCGCTCGGTCTCCGTCTCTTTTGTGACTGAAAGCCTGAAGCACCTGAACCAGGAGTGTGCAATGTTTCAGAAGAGAGGAGAAAAAAAAAAAACCCACACAAGGAGGTGCTATTTTTGTCCAGAGATTTCAAATGAGGCTGAAAGAAAAGAGAAGAAAGATGTTCAGGAACTACAGATTATCAAAGGATCATCGGCACGAACGAGCTGATCGGCTAAAATGCACAACGCTGCCGGGTTCCTTCCCTGCTTTTTTCCGTTCTTTTCTTTTTCTTCCTCTTTTTGTCGTCTTCAGGCCCAGAACGCAGAGCGAATGCAACATTTATCAGGTTAAACTATGCATGAACGGATCTTGGAGGAAGAACCGAGAGAGCACGGAAAGCTCGGTGAGATTGGAGAGGAATGAAAAAGAGGGAACTCCCGCACACACACATACACACACACACACACACACACACACACACACACACACACACACACACACACACCGCTTCTGATGCCACTGTGATTGGATTGGAGTTTTCCACGGAAAGTTAAGGCGGTTAATTATATTGTTCTGGATGTCTTTTTTTAAAGGTCAAGTTAAGCTAAAAGTAATATTAGTGCACTTTTGGAAAGTGCTGCGCCCGACTCATGTGGAAAAATTAAATTCTATAAAATTCTCAAATCTGTTTGTACTAAAGGTGTTGATTAACTTCTGGACAGTTTTTCGGTTTCACAGTAACATGACAAGGTGCAATCGTTTTTTGTTTTTTGTTTTTTTATATGTTAATTAACTAAAGCTGATAAGTGATAACAGGATGTAAGTTGTTTATCAGAACATTACACATAACAAAAAACAAAAAAAAAGATAATAAAAATTTGAAGTGCTGTTCATTATAAAATCGAAACTTTTATCATTTATGAAAACTACGTGGCATCACGCCGTCCTGTCCTGAATCGTTTTCCTATAATGGATCACCGCTCAAGTGCAACTTTCAGTATATTCATGTTGTATACTGGTGCGTTCAAGTCAAACTGGGATTTTTGATGAACAAACTTTCTGGTGATTAAAACCGATTGACATTTTGACTTGAATTGCCGCAGTAAAACATTTAAATGTTCACCCTGTTGGAATGCCAAACCATGGCAGGGCGCAAACACACCCAATGATAGACTAAGTGCAATTTGGAAAACATGAATCAACCCAGACAAGAGGCAAGATTTAAACCCCCAACCCTGGAGGTGAGAGGCGACCGTGCCACCCACTACACCACCATGCCACCTCTGGTACAGGTTAATCTGGTTAAAATACGCCGCCTGGACAAATACAAATCCGTATCCATATCCGTCGTCATGTTGCTACATTTTTCGTGCCAGAATGTTGCCTCGTTAGAAATCATCTCTGCGGAATGAGCTTTCACGGTCAGGCGTAAACAGGCCTTGCGGGTGAAAATCCCCTCCTGCTTCTATTACGTTTGCTGATTTGTTTTCATATTTTATCATCAGCTTACCTTTAAATGAAAATGTTGACTTGATGACCAGGAGTTTTTCGCTGCTTATTAGAAAATGTCAAACAGCAGAGTGAAAAAAAGAAGAAAAAAAAAACCGCAACTCTACAAATACGAGCTTATTGTTATGAAATGTCAAACTCTGCGGCGAAAAATCCCTGTATGAGACAATACGAGATAACCTAATGCTAAGCGGGATGGTTTTCTACAGTACAGTAGTTCATACTTTTGTTTTTATCCATAATGATACTTTATGTAGTTGTTCAGTATCCAGCCAACATCCTTCACTCCCCCCCCTGGGATTGTTGTTTCCTAAAGTAGGGAAAGACACTTAAAGGTTCATTTTGTGTAAAGCACATGACAGTAAATATGAATATAAATGCTATATTTTCCTCGTCTTGTGTGCAGGAAGTGCTGGCACCGGTGTCCTGTTCAATGAGAACGGCGACGCCCCCGGACGCTACGACATCTTTCAGTATCAGTTCAGCAACACGAGCAGCCCAGGATACAAAGTCATCGGCCAGTGGACCAACCACCTGCGGATCAACGTGGGTCCACTTCCTGTTGCGCAGTTGGTCCAGTTCATGTGTGAAAATGATTCCTTTCATTCTTAAACAGAGCTCTGGTTTTTACTGCAGATTTTATTTTATTTTACCTTGCAATGTCACCAAGGGTGGAACGATTGCTCAGTGGTTAGAACTGTCGCCTTGCACCTCAAGGGTCTGGGTTCGAATCCCGCCTCAGGGTCTGTTTGTGTGGAGTTTACATGTTCTCCCCGTGTTTGAGGGGGTTTCATCCGGGTACTTCGGTTTCCTTCCACAATCCAGATTAGTCTAATTGGCGTTCACAAATTTCCTGTAGTGCGTGTGTGTGCCCTGCGATGGATTGGTACCCCACCTCATGCCCTAAGTCTCCTGGGATTTGATAATGTCTTGAAGGGTTCTTAAACCAGTTCCGGTAAATTCAAGCCTCCTTAGTTGTTTGCTTTGTTTTTAATGCAGCCAAATAATTTGACCCTTCTGAAATAACCTGGGGTGGCACTGTGGCGTAGCGGTTAGCACTGTCGCCTTGCACCTCCAGGGTCCGGGTTCGATTCCCGTCTCTGTTTCTCTTGGTTTCCTCCCCATGGTCCATGTAGGTTAGGTTAATTGCTGTTCCCAAATTGGCCGTTGTGTGTGTGTGTGTGTGTGTGTGTGTGTGTGTGCCCTGCGATGGATTGTCACCCTGTTCAGGGTGTACCCCGCCTCAGGCCCTAAGTCTCCTGGTATAGGCTCCAGGCCCCCCGTGACCCTGAATACAGGATTAAGCGGTATAGATGATGAGTGAGTGAGTGAGTGAGTAAAAATAACCAGGTGGTGTATATAAAAAAAAAAAACGGATTTCTAAAAACATTCGAGTGCAATCTTGTACAAGCTCGATCTGACCGTCTTACAGTATTTCTCAGTTTTTTACTGTAATTACGCTGGTCTGATCAGGAGGTCAGTGCACCACAATGCATCACGCGTACACACACTGTGTAAGGTAACAAAGCATGCGGAAAAAATCACCGGCTGCATCTTTAATTACTGGCACCAGTGACGGGAAAACGTAACATAATGAATTGTATTTTATAACATGGACAGCATTCAGATCAGAGAGGAAGGCAAACAGTATCAATCATGTTCATAAGTGAGCGTGTGATCGTAAGAGCTTCGTTCGCGCACTACGTTACACATGATGGAGACGGGTTGGACAGATCATAATGAGCACTATTCAGTACTTATGTAAGGAATTATACACAAATAGTTGTGCATAATAATCAGTTTTCCCATTTAGGAAAATAATCAATGATATGCACGATAACCATAATATCAATGATATATAATCCTATAACACACTGCGAAAAAAAAGGGAGCCAAGTAAAAATATATTGAATCTAGTCTCATAGATCTTAAGCCCTTAATATGACATTACAATTAACCAAATGTAAGATTATTAAGCATATTTCTAGGCGTTATTTTTCTGTTTCTCTACGGTGTTTTTGTTCTATTGGCAGATAATTTTAGCTGCTTTTTGCATCTATAAGAAATGGAAAGAACAATCCAATAGAACATGACGTTCATTCATTCATTCATCTTCTATGGTGATTATCCTGTACAAGGTTGTGGGGGGCTGGAGCCGATCCCAGGAGACGTTGGGTACAAGGCGGGGGACACCCTAGACAGGGTGCCAGTCCATTACAGGGCACACACACACACACACACTCATACTATGAGCAATTTGGGAGCACCAGTTAACCTAATCTGCAGGACTGTGGGAGGAAACCGGAGAACATGCGAGCTCGAGGCGGGAATCGAACCCGGGACCCGTAGGTGCGAGGCGACAGTTCTAACCCCTACGTCACCGTGTCACCGGAATAAGAAAGTTATGTTTAAAAAAGAATCATCTTAATAATATTATATTGGGTTTGTTGTAGAAATTTGATTGACTTGTTAAGGTATCATAGTGTTTTAACACACTGTTTTATTACTAGTAAAGAAATCTTCTTCAGATTCCTAACTTTATGAGAGAGAAAGTGAACAGACCGGTTCATGAGGATTAACTATTTATAGCTGCTATAAAGTCAGTGATAAAAGGAGCGACTCAGGTTTCAGGAATGTTCCACAATGTTATCAACTCTGATGATGGACTTTTGTCTTTTTATTCCACATTATTATTGTTATTATGGTACAGTACCAGGTACCACTCGAACCTTTTACAATTTTAGTTATTCTGTACATTAACAAAAAAACGGCACATATAGAATGATTATACTGTATATTATGCCTCAGGTGGAGGAGACGCAGTGGGCCGGAGGTGAGAACTACGTCCCTCCGTCCGTGTGTAGCTTCCCGTGTCGGCCAGGCGAGAGGAAGAAGATGGTGAAGGGCGTCCCGTGCTGCTGGCACTGCGAGCTCTGCGATGGCTACCAGTTCCAGGTGGGCGAGTTGGCGTGCGAGATGTGTCCGTTCGACATGCGGCCCCTGGCGAACCACACTGCCTGCGTGCCCACACCCATCATCAAGCTGGACTGGCACTCGCCCTGGGCCGTCGTGCCCATGTTTCTGGCCATCCTGGGCATCGCGGCCACGCTCTCCGTAGTCGTCGTCTTCGTGCGCTTCAACGACACGCCCATCGTGCGGGCGTCAGGACGCGAGCTGAGCTACGTGCTGCTGACGGGCATCTTCCTGATCTACCTCATCACGTTCCTGCTGATCGCCGAGCCCAACACGGTGGTGTGCGCCTTACGCAGGCTGCTGCTCGGCCTTGGGATGTGCATCACCTACTCGGCCATGCTGACCAAAACCAACCGCATCTACCGCATCTTCGAACAGGGCAAGAAGTCAGTGACGCCGCCGAGGTTCATCAGCCCTACGTCGCAACTCGTCATTACCTTCATCCTCATCTCGTTCCAGGTGAGACAAAACTGATTGCTGTCCATCGCTCTGGAAATCTCTTAACGATCTGTAGGTTTCAGGGTAGAAAAGTAAACTTGAGTATAAATTCTGCAAAGCTGTAGGGTTGGACAAGGAATACAATGGCCTCCACAGTTCCTAGTTGGACAACAGAGGGTCTTGGATGGATGGATGGATGGATGGATGGATGGTAGGGATGGACAGAAGCTTAGTTACGGTATGTTACTTCCAGTGTGATTATCAGGTATTCAGTCCACGTCCCTAAAAGGAGGTGTAAAAAAGTAAGCATGTCCCTTTAGGGGCTCTGTAGTTTTAGGCAAACTGTGATTAATTTGTCCGGGTTCGATTCCCGTCTCTGTGTGCATGGAGTTGCATGTTCTCCCCGTGCTTGGTTGGTTTCCTCCCACAGTCCAAAGACATGTAGGTTTTGTTAATTCGCGTTCCGAAATTGGCCGTAGTGTACATGTGTGTGCCCTGCGATGGATTGTTCCATCAAATTGAAAGCTTTAATAAAAGAGATAAGGAACATCTGATGTTTTGCGCAAAGAACTTCACATGGTCAATATCACGCAACTGATTAAATAGAAGTAGGAACCCAGGAATTGTGCAAAATGTTTAGTACTGTATATTTGTCTCTTTCTTTTTTAAAATCTGTAAAATGTTCAAATATTTCAGTTTATTTTTAAACCTTTTATTTATTGTGGACTTTTGGATTCTGCTCCATCTTTGGTAAAGCGAGCAAACGGAGATCACCGGCGTGGTGAAATGTTTCGAGTCATGCGGTTAAGTAGGAAGAAATCGTATCCGGGTGTAAGATGTTGGATTAATGTTTATTTTATGAGGCTTTTTTGAAACAGATTTGTTTATCAGATCAAATCTGCAGCATGGAACTACAATTTTTTCACATTGATTTTCTATACTGAGCGAGAAATTCCTGTAGACTACAGAACAACGGTCTTTCCTTCTTTTTCTCATTTTCCCGCTGCGCATCATAGAACAAAGCATGAAAATAGCAGGCGATGATGAGACATGTCTCCTGCTTGAGACTTGAGCTCCATGAAGCATTCACGCAGGCTCTAATCTGAGGTGCTTTTCATTTCCGAGGCCGGTAAGTCTAAATGAATTTACTATCTGCAGCGGAGGTAAATCTCGGTCTCCCATTCCGGCGACTGTCCGTTTGACGGTTTTGCGGCTGCACTCGACGATAATGTCCATTTAAAAGTGTTGTCGTTTTCCAAATAGATTGACCATCATGTCGTAAAGCAAGGATGGATGGCATTACACAATTAAGTCATGTTCTGATGTCTTTGATGTCTCCTCACTGTTGTTCTAGAAATGAATGAGAAATTATGATGATGACTGCACTGAACAAAATGATTCACGTATGGACATTTTTAAATTAAGGGCAGATTTCCCACTCAAGTAAAAGATGCCATTTGAACAAATATAAATAAATGTAAAAATTGTTATGTTTAGGATAATTAAATACAAAGGGTGTTCGAGTCAAACCGGGACTTGTGACGAAATCACTTATGAATGAAGGCGTAAAACTAAAAAAAATGTACAGAAGGCATTCAAGTACACTATAGTGATGAGACGCTTAGTCAGTCGAACGGTGCACATTTAAGCATTTTTAAGAAAGCTCTCTGTCTATGGGGAAAGGCACAGAAATCATTCACCAATACCACTTATCTTGATTGTTATTGCCACAACCCCCATATAGCCCTGACCTCCCTCACTCCAAGCCATTTCTACATGGAGTTCCTGGGAGTTCCAGCGTTTCAGACATTCTTCACCGCTCCGGCGTAACTTTCTACTTTTTTCTTGATTGTATCCAAGCGCTAGTGAAACGCTGGGGGAAGTGCGTTAGCGTAGCAGCGGATTATATAGGAAAAATAAAGGGAGCGTAATTGTGTTCTGTGATTCTGCGCGATCAAAAGTCCCGGTTTGACTCGAATGCCCTTTATCGAATTAAGAATGTTACAAATTTTCACGAAATAGACCATAATAACTTTCTACTTTTTTCTTGATGGTATCCAAGCGCTAGTGAAACGCTGGGGGAAGTGCGTTAGCGTAGCAGCGGATTATATAGGAAAAATAAAGGGAGCATAATTGTGTTCTGTGCGATCAAAAGTCCCGGTTTGACTCGAACGCCTTTTATCGAATTAAGAATGTTACAAATTTTCGCAAAATAGACAATAATATCAACGTGTAGTTTGGTACTGTACATTAGCGCAATTTACACTCATCAACCTCTAACACTTTTTCAAAGGCTACTGTTACTGTATATAATCTCATATAAATATCCCTAAAACCCTTTTACACTGGGTAGCGTCTGTAACGAAGCATTTTCCCTCTCCTTGGCATTCGGTTAGCAATGAATAATCCACAATCCCCGTATTTGTGCCGTGCATACAGTACCGCTGTGACCGCATCACTGCGCCATGAATTTATTTACTGCTACAATAATGAGATGAGCGTCACAGCGGTGCACTTTACAGCTCCGGGGTCTTCGTTTCGATCCTGTGCTCCGGTTACTGAGGTAAGAACAGTAAAACGGCGCTCGCTGAAGATGATTCGATGAATAATGACATTGTGACATGTAATATAAATTGAGGCTATCATAGTAATAGGCTATCTAATCAGGCTGTGAGATTGCTTTCTTCGGTATACTTTTTTTCCTTCTAATAGGCTCCCAGTGAAGTGGTGTGAACCCCAGTAACAACATTGTTAAATAACTCTTAGGACATCCATCATTTTCGGGACTTGTTTCAAACACAACCGCGGCGTGTCGAGCGGCCAACAGGGTTAGCGTGGATCGAAACGGAAGTGTAGCTGGTGCTTGAAATTAAAATGAGTTGGAAAAACTTCAGTCCACGACCCTAATATACTGAAGATAGATAGAGAGATCGAGTACTTTATTAATCCCAAATAGTGTATTGGTTTGTTGTGATGATGGATCAAGAAATAGATGTGTCGAATAAAAGATGGTCTCAGTATCGTGTTGTATTTTACTTCCAGCAAATTGTGAGTTTCGCGATTCATGTGCTAATAATAAGCCTTCGTTCCCATAGTAACACAAGGACTTGGTATGGTAGACGTTTCATGTAATCAAAGTCTAGTAATAAGCAAACCGAAATCATGTTCTTCTTCAAAGAGCAATGTATAATTATTGATGTGATGAAGCTTTCTGTAAGAAGATGTTTATCCAGCATCGTCTGCTTTATAGGAATGAGAGAAAAGCACGGCAGGGAGAAAGAGAGAGAGAGAGAAAACAAGCGTCTGGTATTTCAGACGTTTGTCTGGGTTGAATCATGCTGAGCACACACAATGCTAAGAATGCCTCAGTATGCATTTAATGGCATTTCCTCCGACTGAAGGTGCAGCGAATGGCGAAGACGTGGACCCGGCGAAGGCAGAGACCAGGGATCTTCAATCTTATCCACAATGGGCTGGTGTGGCTGCAGGCTTTCCTTCAGAACCAGGCAGGCGCCATCACTGATTCCACTTGTTTAATCAGCTCGTCTAAACTCATCTTATCTGGCTGCTTTAAAAGCCTGCAGCCGAACCGGACCTTTGCAGATGCAATGAAGAAACGCTTTTATTAGAGAGGAATTACATGGACTCAGATATCCCACCAGTAGTCAGAATAATGGGCCAGTTGGAATAAAAATAAGATTGAGGGGTGTTGAGGTGGTGGGGGGGGGGGGGGGGGGGGGGGG